>JBCJKH010056745.1:0-11522 GCA_039877255.1 Loriculus beryllinus
CTCCAGTGGAAGGGGTCCCTGCCCGTGGCAGGGGTTGGAGCTGGAGGAGCTTTAAGGTCCCTTCCAACCCAAACCAGCCTGTGATTTTACGGCTCTATGTAGATTTGGTTTACCATGGTGAAAGTGGACAACACTTGAAGAAATATCTTTGTTGAGAGACAAGCTGCTGCAAAACTTGATGGAAAATGTAAATAGAGCAAGAAAAACCCACTAGGACACCTAGAATATCATCAGAGGGAGAATTAAGGTGGCAAAACATCTTCTACAACAGTGACTTAATTAGAGGCACTGAAGAAACCACTTCGGGTGGTTTTGAAGGCCAGCGGTCTCGCAGAGGACTTGACACTTCACTGCCTCCAGAAGATCCACCCCTTTGCTTTTACAATTGGCCTCCCTGTCAGGAGTTGCTTCTGTTGGTGTGGAAGCTCAGGTGTGCAGAGCTCAGCACCGCGGGCTCCTGGTGCCCAAGGCTGTAGTGCATGTGCAGGACTGTTTGTACAGGATGAATATGGCCACCCCTGATCAGCTTCAAGGCTTCAATTGCAGAGAGCCACCGGCATCTGCTCCCTGGGCTGCAGGAGGACATGTAGGACCCATTGTCACTGCGGTGTTTAATACTCTCTATATCTGGTGAAATGGCTGCAAAGAGCAAACTGATACAACTGTAGTTAATTAATACAGTTCCTCACACCTGTGGTAGCTGGTTGTGTGGCACTTGGGACAGGAGAGGGGCAGTTTTCCTTTTCAAGCTTTCAGGTAGATCGTCCCATCCTGTGAGTTGCCCCACCTTGAGCTTCTCTATTCATGGAAGATTTTCCTCCTCTCGTTTGTTATTACTGTGCTCTGTGTTCCCCACCGCCACCTTTCAGAGACTAAAATCTTCCAGCACCTTTTGACATGCATGTCTCAAAGAGAAGTCAGGCAGGGGAAGTGAGCTGCGGTTTAATCTTGGGGCCCTGTCACAAAGACTGGAAGAGCAAGCTGCTAAATAAGACTGATTCCTGAAATCTAATCTGAATTGTCATCACAGTGAGCACAGAGGGAGTGTGCACAGCAACATGTGCTTTTCATAAAGCTTCTATTATTATTTTCATCGTGGTTCTATGATTCTCCCAGGGTCCTGTACAAAGTCACCAGACACAGTAATAAAAAAATCCCCTCCTGTCCTCCAGTGTAAGAATCTGTGCTCAGACCCAGCACCAGCACCAGGCAGCATTGTGGCAGCCCCTGTGCTGTGAGTTCTCACACTTCTCAGATGTCCCATTAACTGTGTTTTCCCCTCCAGTTAGGAACAGCTCTCAAGTAACCAAGCAATATTCTTGTGACTCCTCCAAAGCCCATTGGTTGCTGTTCTTCTCCCTGGATAGGAGCTCTGACTTATCTGTCAAATAAAGTCTGTCCTGGTCAAGTGTACTGTGCATTTAGTGTCCTTGGGTGAGTTTGCATTACAGATAAGAGCACAGGGAGGTCTTCTAATCCTCTTACCATGATATTTGAAATAGCCCTGGAAACTCCTGGAAACTGGAGTTCAGGAAAGTTGAAGCACTTGTTAAAAAGCCACACTTACTGAGGACAAAGTACAGAGCTCTTGAGGATGAAAGTGCAGACTGAAGGCCAGGTCTGACTGATAGCCTTGTAGGCAGAAGAGAGCTCACTGTGTGCTCATCTCTCCCTGTCGACACTTCAGCCCTCTTAATAGCATTTCTCAACCTCCACTGAGGTGGGACTCCACTGACTTCAGTGTCCTTTTGACATCCACAGGGCTCAGCATGGTGCAGTGAATGGAGGGTTCCTACTGCCACCTCATCCTAGACTTACAGTTCCTGAAATGGGACAAGTTTCTTATCCAGGAGTATAGTTGTCCTCCAGGCATAGTTTTGGCCAGTCTAGGTTTTTGAGTTGCTGGTGGATTGTGGGTAATTGCAGAGATTCACAGTACAGAGTTTTATAGGAGAAAGAGTCAGAATGGGGATAAATTCTGCCCAGGTAAAGTATATTTATTGCACCATAACCAGAACACCTAGATTTGAACTCTAGTCCTGGCAGGACTAGATGCAAAGGCTGGGGCTACCCCATGCTAAACTTCATCCCAGTTCTTCTCCCTGTACAAGCTCTGTTGATTTGATTTGATTTTTATTTTGTAACTATTGATGCCACCTCAAGAAGATGGAATTGAATTCCAACGTGCTATTAAAAAATAAGAAATGTGCAGCAGCAAGTGTCTCAGAAGATTTTCTTTTAGCAGTGAGATCTCATACAGCTTCTTTTCCCTGATGGCAAGGCACAGGGGTTCTCAGATGGGTGTTCTAGCATCCAGCACAAAGATACCTGAGGGCTTTTGTGCACCAAGAGTAGAAGACACAGTTAAAACAGTGCAGGTCACCACAAAGTGTGCTAAGTGACCCGGCTGGGTTTTTTTAAGAGATAGGTGAGTTTGTTGTTATCCAAATTACAGGTGGGTAAATTCTGTTCATCTGAGCACCATCTTGATAAGTATATTGAGACTATCCTGATGACAGTGCCTTCTTGCCTCAAATGCAGAGGTACTCTAAGATGCCTTTGCACTATCTGACTCTAGCTTATGCCCCAGATAGTTTTGTAATACAGCTTTCCAGTGAAGAGCAAGATTCATTCTCCTTTACAGGAGATGTATCTGCACTCAGTACCAGGACAAGACCTTGGTTATTTGGTTTTACCTTCTGTTATTCCCCTGTGTTTTCTATATATGTGCACTTTTTGTGTATGAGCATTTCTGCTGGCTGGCTTTCTGCAGCAGATAACTGCAGAATGTAACTTGTTTCCTGACCAGCTTTACAAGTACAAAAAGAGAAGACCACCCTGTCCTGGCTGTGCAGGCTTCTGTGCTCAGTGATGTCAGTGTGGGGCAGGCAATCTCAGCATCTGCCCTGCGTGCAGGCAGCTTCTGTGGAGTAAATGGTGCTTTACAAAAGCCCACATGCTCAGACCAGAGTCATCTGGCACAAACCCCAAAGGGCAGTGTCTTACCTGTTTCTGGTCTACAGAGCCATGTGCTTAAAGCCCACTGTATCTAGCATGTCTCCAGCAGCAGCGTGCAAGCACAAGCTGATCCCACATCCCATTTTCCTGTGTGTAGTTTACTGAGCATCTTTTCAGGAATTCTGCCGTCCCTGGCTGCCGCTGCTTTGCCCACACCATCCACCTCTGGGTGGTTTGCTGCCTGGGGCTGCAGCCTGTCTGCCCACTGCTGGCAGACCTCCTTTCCTGGTGTGGGAAGTGACCACCAGAGCTGCTGGAAATGCGGAGTCTCAGCCTGCCGGTCCCTTTTGGGAGGGCCAGGCAGTATCCAGAGTGGGCAGTCAAGGGTTAGCGCAAGGGATGATGTGACTGTACTGCATCAGCATCACTGGCAGCTCTGCAAATAACACCTCAAATCCTGCTGAGCACAACTGGCTCTTGTGATCCCAGCGGTGCTCTGCTAACCAAGCACAGATTTTCCTTCTACACTAGTCCCGGAATTCAGGTGTTTGTAAAAATCCAGCTAGCACAGCATCAAATTGAAGCTGGGGACTCATTTGATAGAAAGCAAACAGCATCTGCCCCAACCCCAAATAACAGCAACATCAGAAGTGTTCTCAAGGTCTGCATCAGCTTTTACAGAGACACAGTCATTTGCTCCACTGCTGCCAACTGTTTTTAATGCTTGGAGAAGTGAGTCCTTACATTACAGCACAAGGTTTGCAAAATGCCTGATGTGCAAATGAAGTGGATGAGGAAGTTCTGTATCCTCACCAGAGCAAATGAAACAGAAATAACTTTTCCTTCGTGCTTGCAGGTTCCAGGAGGAGTGGACTCGGGACATCATAGCTCCTGGGTGTTGCAAAGACAACAATCATCTGCCTAAGTTAACCAAGAGCAGTAGTACACTGATGAAACAGACTGTACCAGGACACAGCACTGCAGTACAGACAGTGAACTCAATACTTCTCGTTGAAGTCCATGGACATAAGGACAATTTTAACAAACTGAGCTGTCAGATACCTGCTGCTGTCTGATACACAACTGCTCCCTTGCACCCAAATGAAATTTGGATAGAAATATGTGCCTTAAAGACAACATAGAGAGTGAATTATTCATATGGATTTGAAAGTTTTCTATATTCCAAGATGGTTATTTAATAGAAATTCTTCAAGTTATGATACAAATGAAAAAAATGAATGTTGAGGCTGACAGTCCATTCTCTATGGCGTGCTGTCTTGTGACCATGGCAAAACCAAAATCTTCTGTACATGGTAGCCAGTTTGTATATTTGCCTCATGCAAAGTTACCGATAATAATTACACATCTGTAAGATTGCAATCTTCTTTTAACCAGTGTTTTTTGTAAGCATTTCAGAATGAAAAATCCCTCATATTTTTACACAGTAGTATAATAGAACTACAATAAAACTTTGTTTTTAAGTAAAAGCCCCTGTTGTTTGCTATCAGGAAGGCCTTTTTGTTGGATCCTAGTGCTCTGCATTTCAAGACCATGTGTGACAGCATGCAGCCAAGGCACAGCTCTGAATCCACCAGCCTATGGGATGGAAGAGGTGCTGCCATGGGCACTGGTGGCTGGTGCATGCCTGCAGGTGGAAAGGTGGTCCAGGGCATCACTGCAGCATCCCTTTGAGAGCACTGAAGGGTAATCCATTTAGGAAAACCTGCCTTCTTTTCCAATTATTAGTCTGTTTGCTGTGTGAGGAAACAAAGTGGGGTTTTTTCTTGTTTTGCTCATTTTGAATAGCTAAGGAACTGATACAGCTCTGATTCTGCTGTTTGTATGCACACACATATATCTTATAGATAGTGTACTGTTATTTTTGTCAAGTTGAAGCCTTACTTATTCTCCTGTCATCATCTGTCTAATGGGTATTGTCGCATTCCTGTCATGATGGAAATACGATCTTATAGGAAGCTCTAGTAACTGTTCTATTGTGTATATCCTGGTTGTTGTGAATCAGGTATCTTAATAAGACCTTCAGTTCTGAAGTTTCAGTTTTGAAATTCAAATTATTGTAATTTGCTGTCAGGCCTAAAAATGACCTGTTCCATCCTGGCCACACTTGGCAGAGATCAAAACCACATGCTTGAAATTCAGCTCTGTGGAAGCTGCAGCAAAGGAAGGGTTTGGGGTTTTTTTATTCCTGTAAGCTCAGTTCTTCTATACAACAGGTTGTGCCCCCGCAATGCTGTGAAAAAGAGAATGGAGATAATTCTCAGCACCTGTTCCTGTTAAGTTCTCAATTCATTAAATCAATACTAGCCAATGATTACCAGGAGATACTTGTTCTGTGAGCCTTTTGCCTGCAGTGTTTTGGAACCCTGTGTTTTGGAGACCCAACCAGCTTCTGTACCCAGATGTGTTCCTGCATCCCACGTTAAGCGTTTGCTTTTCCCTACACAGGGCTGGCACCAGCTCCACTGCCTGTACCCAGCTGCAGGCACCCAACAGTCAGGGCTGCTGCCAGTGTTGAGGAGGATGCAGAGGGGTCAGAATGTTTTTGAGACGATCACAGAGTCACAGTTTGGTTGGGTTGGAAGGGATCTTCAAAGCTCATCCAGTCCAATCCCCCTGCAATGAGCAGGGACAGCTTCAACTAGATCAGGTTGCACAGAACCACATCCAGCCTGGCCTAGAATGTCTCCAGGGACGGGGCATCCACCACCTCTCTGGGCAACCTGTGCCAGGATTCTACCACCCTCATTGTAAACAATTTCTTCCTCACATCTCCAGGGATATGAAATCTCTGCATAAAGCGATGCACTCCCACTGCACAGTGGCAGCTCTTCCTCACTGCTGGTGTCGGGCTCTCTGGCAGGACAGCTGGGAATGTCTGGGAATGTCTGGGCTCCATAGGAAAGCGCTTCTGGGTCATGTTTGAGGGGAGGGCTTGAGCAGCAGCAGTGGTGAAACTCTGCAGGTGAGTGAAAATAATAACAAAATGTGTGAAAGGAGCATAGAGATGAACAAAGGCTGAGAAAATCAGCCAAACATCTCAGCTGCTCTTATAAATATAGCTGGTACATCAGAATTAAATGCAAAGGAGTTAAAGACTTTCCACATAATGAAAGGTACAACTCAAGAATTACTTAGTGCTTGTGGAAGAAATTATAGGACTAGGATCTTGGCATGGTAAAGCATAACTTGTTCCAGGTAGGACACATGAGAAGAAAGGTCTGTGCACTCTCTGAAGTTCAGCAGGAGGTGAAATGCTCATTAATAGATGTCTGTGGCTGGAGAACGAAGTGTAAAGGAGCATGAAGCATGGGATGCTGGGTGATCCTGCAGTTAGGAGAAGGAGCCAGAAGAAGTCTACTTGGGAAAATAACAGAGCCATTGTTAATACTGGGTGATGTTATTGGTCTGATTCTCTGCTGGAAAAGTGTACAATCATCAGGAGTTCAAATATATGGTTTGGTGACTGCTTTATGTCTAAACATGGTGGGGAGTGGGGACACAGTTGCTTTGGACTACAGCAGGGGAAAACTTGTTAAAATCAAAAATGGCATTGGGTGAATGCGAAAATAAGTGACATCACATTTTTAAGAAAAGGGAGAAGAGCAGTAGAATAAGGAAAATGGATTTCAAAAAGGCAACATTTGACATACCAAAATAACAAGGACTTGCACAGAAACAAGCTGATAGAAGGTGTGCAGGAGAGCCGGCTGTCACTAGCAGAGGCTGTTTAAAGGCACGCCAGACAGACCCAATGCAGAGGGCAGCAGAGATCTGACACAGCTGCCTTAGGAATTCTGAGAGCATGAAAGAGTGGAAAAACTGAAAAAATGGAAACATGGCAGATGATTGAGGAGCAGCACCAAAGGGGTGAGTAGAGCTGTTCAGAAAGGTCAGAGTGACAGTTACAGCAAGCAAGGGAAATGAGAGAAGATAAAAATATAGTGGAAGAAACAGAGTGAAACTACAGGTAAGGTATTTCTTGGGAAAAGCAAAAATGGACTGAGAGATGACTCCCACTTAATGCCTATTTTGTATCATCAGGCAGCATTGAGTTCACTGGTTAATGCAATGAATTTTAACTTGGGGCTAGGATTGCAGTCTAGAATAAAGCAAGAACACCACAAATATTAAGACAAATTTGATTCCATGATGAAATTCATCCTAAAGCACTAAAAGAGTTGGCTAAGCAATACTTGAACCGTCCATCAATACAGCTTCAGGAAAATGAAGAGACAAGGGAGGTCTTAAAAGATGGGAAAGGGCAAATCTAACTTCAACAAAGGGAGAGAACCTCAAGTACCAGAATAAAGGTGCTTCTCTGAAACCCAGAAAGAGTGTAGGACGAATGGTTAAACAATCAATTTGCAAAGAAAGCACATCTCAACATAGGATGAAACAGAGTTGTAGGCATGGAAGGGATCTACTCTGTTCTACTAGTAATATCATGCCTTACTTTTTAAAAGCAGGTAAGATAAATGTGTGAAGAGTGGCCCAGTTATTCTTCATCCTGCCTCTCTGAGCTCTTTTGAATTTACTTCCTCTAACACATCTCTGCAGTTACATTAACCGGATGTCATGATTTAGCTGCTGGTATTTTGATTTTAGTATGTGACTTTAAAATAGAATAATATGATTGCAAGTCACCGAGTGAAAGAAATTCATGTGTTGGGATGCCTGGGCCAGCACACTGCGCGAGAAGGGAGACCAGTTGCCCTGATGAGACCAATCTGAGTGATGTTTGATGGGAGAAAGCAAAACCTTGAGGTGAGAAGCACACTGATAGCCACGGAAAGCAACAGAGAAGGCAGGTAGATTTATTGTCTCTGTGTCAGAGCCTCAGATTACTATCATTTATTTAGGTGTCTCACACAAGAGGCAGCAAAGTTACAAGTTAAGGAAACAACACCCGTGCTGTATTTATCAAATCTGTGGCTCAGATCCCTCTGGGTCTGTGCTTAGTTTATGACTGCTGCACCCCCTGGAGCTAGCTTTACTGCTCATGTAAACAGTACTTCTTGTCAGAAGGAAAATAAGTGCTGTGCAGGAAGGAGATAAAAGCAGCTGGGAATCTAAAACAGACATTTTAAACCTTGTATTTATTAAGTTAACCCTTAAATGTTTGCCAGCCAGTAGGTGCAAATAGATTCAGGCTCCAATTTCTGCTACAGAGGACTTGCATTTCCTTGTGTATTTTATGGAACCGGTGGGTTGCACTTAAAGAACAAGTTAAAATGCTACAAACAGCACAAACAAACATATGACAGCCCCCTCCATGCAAAGATTCTGATAATTTAATTGATTATGTGACAGTATAACAGGATAATTCTTCACAGTTTTAAAAACTGGCAACAGTGTTTATCAAAGGCATTGCTTATTTTGCATTCCTTTACCTGTATCTGTGTGGTATCACAGAGTATAATGTTGCCAGATCCTGGGAATTTTGTCACAAGTCTCATGACATTTCTTATTGTCTTAAGCCACAAATGGTAAAGTTGGGTGAATAGATGAAAATCACAGCTTCTATTTAAAAGTGTCTTACACTTGTATTTGAAGGGAGACGTTTCAGTCCTGAAGCGTTAAGCAACAGAAGAAACACACAAGTTTCTTTAGTTTCTTTGATCCTCATGACATCAAGGCCAGGTTGGACAGAGCCTTGGGTGACATGGTCTAGTGGAAGGTGTCCGTGCCCACAGCAAGGGTTTGGAACTGGATGATCTTAAGGCCCTTTCCAACCCAAACCATTCTGTGATTCTATGACATGGTCTGGGGGAGGCCTGACTCATGGTTCACCAATACTTGAAGCTGTGAAATGTTTATATGATCTTGACACATCTTCTATGGTTGAAAGAAAGGGAAAGGCTACATTTTGATCTGGGTGGAACAATAAAGCTTGGGATGGACACCAGAGTATCTGCCGTAGAGTTAACATTGCTTTCATGAAGCCTTACGCATGGATTTTTAGCCATGCAAGCCTTCTCCTGGACACCTGCCCCTTGGGTATTATCCTGAAAGTCTAAAGATGTTTTCCTCAGCATGTTCTGCTGCTGTCAGTCTAAGCTCTGGTTAGACTGCAACTGCTGGAACATGATAACCTGCAGGAGACAGCCAACACTATCTGAGGTGGCATGGCATGGGAAAGCAGAAGCCTCCGATTATGCCAGACATTTGCTATAAGAATGGGATAAAAATGACTGATGGTTTGAAATGGAAAAGAGGCAGAAATCTCCAACAATTTTCTTCCAAAACATCTCAGTCATTAGTGACGTCTTGGAAGCCGAGTAACTCACTGAATCTGCTATAACTTACTGTCAGATGAAAATGGCTTTTGCAACTATTCATTTATTTTAAACAATGTCATGCAGCACAACTTTTTAACAACTTTAATTAAGTGGCAGATGCAATTAATTTTTCTGCTTGGAAGGACCAAGAAGAAAACTTGGTTGGATGCCAGCTGGTAGCTTTTGGGATGACTTACAGTTGCATCCATTCATAGCATTCATAGCTCAGCAAGAAGCTGTTAAACTGTGATACATATTTTATTTTGTGGAGGGATTTCTTAAGTGTTCTGTGGAAGTTTCAGGAAAAGCTACATAAATGCTACCTGATGGCATCTAATATAGGTTTTGGCTGCAGAATTTACACTGTATTTACCATAGTGCAGTAGCTTTTGTGCTCAGAAAAGACACCTGAGGAAAGAGTAGAAACCAACGTCACAATGAGTACCTTGCAGTGGGAGGACCTCCAGGCAGACCTGAGACCTGCATGCTCCTCTGGCTTGCTTCAGAAAGGTGGCTACACTCACTGACTGTGCCTATAGGACTTGAGTACATTCAATTACTGTTGAGAAGTTTAAGAACTTCTTAAAGTTCTTCGTTCTTAGTAGGATAGGCTAACTCACAGATGAGAAGTCCAGAAAACCTACTGATACATGCCCCGAATACCCTTGGGACTTTTTTCACTAAGTCAGGCCACAGGCAAGAGCCATAAAACAACCTCCAACAGGAGTCAAGCCAAGTTCCTCTGTGGCATGTTGATAAACTCTTGTCGTGGAGCGGAGCAGTACCTTTCAGATTTTTGCAAGTTACACCCCATAATACATGACTGTAAAATCTGGTCAAGCCCTGTTCTCCTAAAAGTGATCCAAGGAACCTCATTTGTTTCTCCCTTCAGTAACATCAGCAGGGGTTCCTTTCTACTTTTTTTTTAAGGGCTATTATCAAGAGACGATTGACAGAGCCAGTGTTGAAAGGCTCATGTATAATTAATCCACAACCATAGCCATTTCTTTGTCACTGCACCCAGAACCTATCAGCTGGTGGGAACACTACAGCCTCCAGCACCTTGCACATCAAGATGTTTCAGAAGTCACTCCCCATTCCTAGCTAATGCTCATGCAGTGATGGAAATATGAAACTCCTCTGGCACAGCAGTGAGGCAGTGAAAGTTCATCTGGTGTAACGCAGAGCAGAAGCAGCTTGTTCCCCAGATCCCTCATGCTATACTTATGCGTGTGCGTTCAGGCTGCTCTTGTGTTCAAGGTCAAGGTTAAATGGGAATACTCACAGTAGTATTTCCCACAGGAGGCATGCTGCATCTGTGACCCCAAGTCTGCAGTGGCTTCTAATCCGTGGTCAGATGCTGCCCTTGGATTCATGAAGCCCATGGGTTGTATGCTGGCTGCACACCATCCTTTCTGTCCTCCCTGGCCCATGGTGGTCAGGTGAGGCACTGAACTGCAGGGAGGTGGCTTCCATGTGAGGACACTGTAGACAAAGTGGCTTTGTTCTCTCCCTGGAACTCTGTGAAATGTCAGTTTGCCAAACCTGGCAGCTGTTACAGGCCTGTTTTAAGGGGAGAATGCTCAAAGGGCATTTTTGTTTCCTGCTTTCAAAGAATTTCAATGTTTTGGAGTTTTTTAGGGGGAAAAAAATTAGTTCAGTGCTTTTTCTCATGTATGATTTGATTTGCACTTCACAAGGGATCAGATACTAAGCTCAGTGTGGTTTTGAACATGTATGAGAGGCTGGATTTTCGTTATCTTAACACAGTAGCTTCTGTAATACTTATCACGATGATTTATGATCAATATACAAGGGCTTACTCTATAAGATGACTTTTCCATTGTGCCAGGAACAAGAGGTACTCAATTTTTCCATAATTTGCATCACCGTCTTATTAGTGCTACCAAAATTGCCAAGGATGAGGTGGCAGACAGCAGAATCAGGGTGTGTGTAATTCAGTCATGTAACAAATACAAGGGATTTTCAGACCTGAGGATGCTCCAAGCTATGATTTTACCCAAGTCAGTTCTATTCGTATCTAATAGTTTGGCTTAGCAGGTCACAAATAAAAAGCTGAGAACTTGTGGCACAGCTTCTGCCTTTGTGTTTGGAGCCAAAGGATTGTTTTTCTTCATCTCTAACTATAAAAGAAATAAAAGGTGATTATCATAGAACTACAGAATCTCAGACTGGTTTGGGTTGGAAGGGACCTTAAAGCTCCTCCAGCTCCAACCCCTGCCACGGGCAGGGACCCCTTCCACT
>JBCJKH010056748.1:0-30296 GCA_039877255.1 Loriculus beryllinus
CTTGGTGTTAGTGATTGCTGATCTAACACCAAGATTTAGAAATGCTGACTGTTTCTCAAAGCCTTTATGTGGGTCTGTTGAACATAAGCTATTTTGCGTCATTTATACTTGCATCCACCTGATTTCAGTGCCTGGTTTCTCCTGGGCAGCTGTAGTCAGAGATTAATCCTGAGTGTTTTTCTGAGGGCTGGCACTCCATGTGTTTTGTAAAGGAACAAATCATTAATTTTCTTGACTTGGGAAATTGTAAATCCTGCAAGTTTCACAGCAGAGTGATTAGAAAGGCCTATATAATTAGCATTACACTTTTTAGGCGTCGTATTTTTTTAGGGTGGCAGAGCTAGAATATTACTGGCTGGTTGCGTTCTTATTTTGTTGGGTGGGCTTTTTTATTGTTTGTTTTTTTCAAAGTGATGGTTCAGTTGAACTTTTTAAATAGATCTGAATTTTCCTCAGATATTAGGCTTTTAAAATGGCCTCGTTTTTTAAGCTAAAGATGTTAATTTTGGCTTTGACCTGGACCAAATACAGCAAGTCCCAGAATCTGAACAAATCAAGATTACAGTCCTCTTTTCCTGATAACTTTGGTTTCTATCCTGCTTGGGGGAGGGATGCCACCTACTTATTTGGAGCCATCTCTTGTGTCTCAAGTACCTTGGAACGCACAGCAGGCATGCCATTTAAGTTATTCCACTCTACCTCTACCTAGTTTCTACGGTTTGACAAGGTGCATGGTGACCTCATAGCAGCTTTCCAGTGTGTGAAGGGGGCCTATAGGGATGCTGAGGCGGGACTCTTCATTAGGGGCTTAGTGACAGGACAAGGGGTAATGGGTTAAAACTTAAACAGGGGAAGTTCGTATTGGATATAAGGAAGAAATTCTTTACTGTTAGGGTGGTGAGGCACTGGAATGGGTTGCCCAGGGAAGTTGTGAGTGCTCCATCCCTGCTGGTGTTTAAGGCCAGTTTGGACAAAGCCTTGGCTACCAAAGTATGGGGTGTCCCTGTTTGTGGCAGGGGGGTTGGAACTAAATGATCTTAAGGTCTTTGCCAACCCTAACTATTCTATGATTTTATGATTTATTCCAGATTTGACCTGGTTTTGGCATGTAAGTTAGTTGAATATTATTTTTGATTGTACTGAGTTTTAATCTCTTGGGTTACCAGTAGGGGTCACTTGTGTTTTAAGAGAGAAATCTTCAGTTTTGAAAAATACAAATACTTGAAGGATATCAAATGAAAGTAGTCATTATATTCCAATTAATTTTCAGAGCTTGTACCTCCAGCTCCCCTCGTTACTCGATTTTTGAACACAAGAGCTATGAAGGAGACTTTTAAGAGCTACATGGAGTTGCTTGTTAGCATTGCCTTGGATCCAGACACAATGCAAGCCTTGGAAAAGAGCAATGGTACAGTATGTTTAACATTTGTACGGTTTAATTACATATTAAGGTTATTAATTGGTGAAGAAAATGTATTAAATAAATAAAACTCCACCAAACTTTTAGCTACACACCCTCATCTGAAGGACACTTTACGGAAATTACTTTTGTGTGCATATCTATCTGTATGTATATTTGCACTATCTCTTTGAATAATCTAAGTAATTTGGAAAGGCTGTTTTGTCTGCTTTGTTAATGTACAGCTTGAGCTGTGAATGTCAGAGCTGAGCTCTTTTTTCCTGTTGTTACTATATCTTAAAATCTTTGCACACATTATTTCAAGTTACTGTTTCAAGTGTATATTTACTTTCTTATGAAGAAATGTCCTTATAAGTAGCTCTGATTGTTGCTATTATTAAAAATTCTGCATTTCAAACTCTGAAACCTTAAAGATCTGATCAAAACTCATTATATTTTACCTTTTGTTTGGAGAGAAAATGTTTGCAGTCATTTACTGGGGGCTTATTTACAGTAGTGGACTCCAGGATACAAGTCAAAACTCACTGTTTCTCAAAATTTAGTGAAACACTCATGTATAAAGGTCCAAAAAGAGAAGTCATTTCACATATTCTTTAGTTGCAGGCTGATGTTTTGTACTGTTCTGTTTGCCTGTATGTAGAAAACTAGTTTCTATCATCTCCTTCCCTGATTTGCTCTGGTTGTGCATTGGTACACACTTACCTCAAGGTTTCATACCCATGTGTATATCAGTAGGCTGACTAAAAGCAGAGAAATCGACATCATAAATTAAAGATTCCATACTGAACTGTAAGCTTTCGTTCATGGCCACATGCCTTGTGTTCAAACATATAGCATAAAACTTATAATGGTTTATCAGATAACTTCTATCAGTAAGTGCTTTTCTCAGTTTCTTCTGTTATGAATGCCAACAGAGTCATCACTTGTATTATGGAATAGCAAATGTCAAAACCACATAACTTGTCTTTACAGAACTGCCGGTTGTATTACAGAGAAGAGGATTATCTAGGACATGATTTGAAATTATCTGAAGATTTGGGCTCTGTATTGCTCTATCTTTTTTTTTTCTTTCAACTGAAAAAAGTCAGAGAAGGATTGCAGTCAGCAATTAAACTGCATAATATCTAGACCACTTTAACAGGCTGATTAAAAATGATTCATGTTTGAAATCAGTTTATGTGAAAATTGCATGATTTTTTTACTTCCATATTTTATGTTAATAGGTCAAAGCATAGATTGAATAGGAATCTCATTACTGTATTTTTCTCAATCAGCTGCTGACATGGGGTTTTTTTTTGTCTTTCAGATGAGCTACTTTTGCCTCACATGAGAAAAATTGATGGTATGCTGAATGACAATAGGAAAAGACTGCTTTCCAAATTACGCTTGGATCATACATTCAAGGTATTCTCTTTTAAATCCTAGTATTTTTGAGTAATGTTGTCAGTAAAGTCAGTCATTGAGTGCATACCGTGCAGGCATGACTTAAAACCCTGAAGACAAATCCATAACAGAAGTGAATATGGATTTGAAAGAGATGCTATAAATTCCATGCTTGTGTGTGGCATTTGGAGAACATTTTGTGATGGAAGAGTATGTACTGCAAAGTTAAAGTTCTAGTCTTAATTCCCATGCTTTCTAGTTCATCCTCAAGCATTTTTTTCTGTTTCTCAAGTTTGCCAAAAGAAAAATCTGTTTCCTGTCCTTCTAAAGCTTTTGGTCAGTGATTGTATTGCCTAAAAATTTTAATAAACTTTTACATGAAACATCTGTGCTGTGGAGCAGATGTATGAACTTCTTTGAAGTAGAGAACATGATCAGAGTAGTTTAAAACTGGGACAGAAGGACTTGAGAACAGCTTGTTTGTGTGCTCTTTCATGTATCTTCAGCGTAGAAGGTTGGGAAAAGTATGGATAACAAGCCCATACTACAGCAATTTTGACATAAAAATAAAAACTAGGCCTGGATGTGGGCAGGGAAGAGAGCAGCCCTGCTGTCTCAGTGGAGGGAAGGTAAACATGGGGATAAATAAGCACTGTGGTTCCTCCCATCTGCCCTCCAAGCAACAACGCAGATTTCCAAAGTGCAGTCAAGTGAATTAAAGTTATTTTTGTCTATGTTGGGGAACTAGTTGTCTGTAATCAGACTGATTATTTCTTCTTAATAACAGTTTTGAGACCAAACAGAGTAAAGCAGACCTGTGTGTAAACACCATCAGACCAAATTGGCTTTCACCTGTCTTTCACCGTTCCCTTTACATCCGCAGTACAGACAAACTTGCAAAATCAGTTGTCTCTCTGTATTACTTGGTACTTATTTTTGAGGAGGAATATAATAGCAGACTTGATTGTTCTGTTTCAGAGATTTTTTTTCCACAGCCCATTCCTGATAAGTGTTGTGGGATGCTGTGACCTTGTTTCAGAGATGAGAACATCATCCACCAGTGAAACAGCTTCAATTCACACTCTCTTTTAACTCATTTCTTGTAGGTAGTGCTGTTTTCCCAGTTTCAGGGAAAAAGTTCATAGGATCTTCTGTAATACTGACATGTAATTGTAGCTGCTTATTCAGTTGGTGTTCATAACTGTTATAGTAGCTTTGCTGTGTGTGCACTTAGCAGCAGATTATGTATCTTATCTCTTAAATTAGCTGGAAGCCTCTATTTCTCTGTACGATCTGCAAGAAGTTAATGGAGTTCTGGATGTGAGGGAAGGGGTCTGCTTATGATGTAAACTGCTAGATAAAGTCTTTCGTGTTTGCCTTCTGGTAGGATGGTACCAACTTGTGCCTTCCTTGCCGCCAGTATTTTGAATGAGAACTGGCGAAAGCCCCTTGACATTAAAAGTCAACCCTGAGGAAGGCTGTTACAGCAGCTAGAAAAACTAAGCAATTTAAACCTGTGGAAGTTGATGTTCCAGTTTGAGAGCATTGTGATGAATATTGTATATGCACAGGTTAGCTAGTCAAGGTTACCGCTACCACTGTGCTGTCTCTCTGCCAGCTGATTCTGTACCTTTTTACTGAGAGGTTTTTCTTTATGAAGTGGAAAATGGCTGATGTGTGTGAAGTGCTAAGAAATTATAGGCAGGGAAGGTAACTGAGTTCTACTACTGCTTGTTAAAAGGAAACATAAAAATTTAATCTACTTCATGTTTTAATCAGATGGTTCAAATTAGTTCCTTAAGCTGCAGCACTGGTATATTTTTGTGTATCTGATTTTTTTGTGTACTGGAGTATAACACAAAGATAGATATGTTCATTGAACTTGAAATTTTTTTTCAGTACCAAATTACATAGCATAACAGCTGTTTCGAAGCAGCTGCTAACATAATGCTATATTTGTACAAAAAAGTTGTATTCAAATTTACGGATGCACGTAACATAGAAATGAAGCTGGTAGTTCACTCTCATGAGTTAATATGTCTTAAAAACCTGTGCCTTTTTGAGCCAGCCATGTACTTCACTGTGCATAAGCTTTTCTACCTTACAGATATGATACGATGCAGTTAAGTTGTATTTTGCAAAAGCTGGGACAAAACCAATGAAGATATTTAGGTATCCAGTCCCTGCTACAATTGGTAGGCTTCCCATGCCTGACTAGGTATGGGAAGTACTTGGGCATCTTCAAGTAACTTGGCCTTATTGAATCTTGGATAGAAATGAAATGGGAAGCATTCTAAAAGGTGAAAAATGCCTAGTGCAGTCTTTTTGGTTTGCCCTTTCTAATGAAGGAATCACAGATAATAATCTGAGATGCAATAAAAGGATTTTCTTAGTCTTGAAAAGTTACAGTAGTCAGGAACAGGTGGTCCTGCTTATCAAAGTGTGTATGGCTGCTTGAGCTGTTGAAGACCACTTATAGGCTCTTTGTGGAAGAATGAATTATTTCATAATAGGTTGCAGTCAAACTTTTCAAAGAAACATAGCCAGTTTATCAGCAGTCTGGGTGGCTTGGCCATTCTTGAATTTTTCAAAATCCTTTTTCTTTATATGCTCTGTTTAAAGAATGCTTTGGAAAATTTTCCTGAACTGACAGTGATCACTCGGGACTCTAAGACAAAAACTGGAGGAACATCTGTGTCTAAGATCAAAATGAATGGTAAAGCTTACAACAAGAAAACACTGAGAGCTTCTAAATCAGCCACTAAGTTAGCACCGGTGAGTGTTCAGAGGGCTTATTGCTGCCACCATCTGTCTTCTAATGAAAACCACATTTACATATAAAGTACTACTTCATGACTTGGGGTTTTTTTGATAGATTTATTGAAATATAAAGTATTTGAGTGAGGTGCTTTTTCTATAATATAAGGGTTTAACTCATCTGTGAAATATAATTATATTCTAGGAATAATAAATTATTTCAGAATTATTCTGTTATTTAATGTCTATGTTTAGACCTAAATGCTCTTGTCCTGTATATTTGTACAAGGGAGGGGAGGATTCTTTACAGAAGAAAATGTCCATCATATATCTGTCTTGGAAAATAATATGAATTTACCTAAAATAACTGTTCTTTTTGCAGGAGTTTACAGTAGATCCAGAAAAAATACAGTTGTATTCTTTGTATCACTCACTCCATCATTACAAATATCACATATATCTAACATGTAAAGAAGAGGTAAGTCTTGTCCTCTTTTGAGATACTTTCATACATTTGAGGGAATCAGGTCTAACTAGAGGAGCTGTTGTCTTATTGTAAATGAGTATGGATTCTGGCCTCCTATTTTAATTAATTCTTTCTGGCAAAGGAAAGGGTATGTTGAGTACATCTGTTGCCCCTAATGGGCACTGCTGCCCAGAGCATTCAGAGATGAGGCTTACAAGGTTTGTGTGAAATCAGTTTCTCTTGGGGATAGGTAAGCATTCTTCACTGTTATCCAAAGTAAACAAAAGTGAATTTTATCAGTGTGTGTAATTCCCCAGATTTAGAAGCTACTTTTTGTCTTAGAATGCCCACTCCTTTATTTTTTTCTGAAAATCCTTGGTGGAAGTGTTCCAGGTAGCAGAAATACAAGAATTGAGCTCTGGTTCTGTTGTTAAGAAATGCTTTTTGGGGGCATTTCCTATGTTTTTAAAGTTTCAAAGGCTTTCTTCCAAAGAAGGTTTGTGTTTAACTGCAGAATATTATAAAAATGAAAATTCTGATGCGCTGGCAGCCTAACGTGTGTGTGTATGCATCTCTCTCTCTCTCTCTTTCCCTCCTTTTCATTTTTAAATAGATTTCTTCTGTGCAGAAGAAGAGTGCAGACCTAGGACAGGAAGAGATTGTGCAGCTCTGCATGAAAAATATAAAATGGGTGGAGGATCTTTTTGAAAAGTTTGGTGAACTTCTGAACCGTGTCCAGCAGAAATGCTCCTAACAGAAACGTATCCCGAGTCTCACGTTTTTCTGCGGCACTAACCCAATGGAACAGAAAGCTCAGAGAGAGGCTCTGATTTCTTTTGCAAGGCCAGACTGCGTTCTTGCTCATAGCCGCTTTTATTTCTCTTTATGGAACATTGTGCCTTGGCTCTTGCTAAGGAAAAGTGATGCTGCCAAGGAAATGAGTCCTTTGGAGATGGAACTAAACGTAAACCTAACCACATTTTTAACCTGAAGAATTATTTTCTATTTTGTAAACTATTGGATAACTTAGTTTTATTTTCAGAATGGTTTTGACAAGTGATAAAGCATGCACTACATATATTTTTTCTTTATTGCTAAAAAGATAACAACTCTTAGAATACTACAGATTTTTCCATCCCTGACTAAGCGACAGAAAAATCAGCGTTGGGGTGAACTAATTTTTACATGTCTGGCCACCAAATTCAGACTTTTGTACATTTTGTGAACAGAGCCGGAATGACATCATGAAATCCAGAGATGTCATTATGCTTTATGGACTCCTTTTACTATTGTCATGTTCAGGAGACTGAACATGGAGTTGGTGCAATCCTATGACTGCTTTTTGTGTCAAATTATATTGTAATGAAAGACAATGACCTTAACTATTTTCCCTGTTTTGAAGAAAAAGAATATTTCCCTTTATACTTTGTTGTTTTGTTTTTGTTTTTGTTTTTGTTTTTTTTTCTTTTGGGAAAAAAAATCTCAATTGTACATTTTATCTCACTAATAGTTGTATTTTTCACAGAGGAAATATTGTGGTTAAAAATGTTACATGTATCTTTGTAATACACTTTCCATTGTTTTCAGTAAATCCTATTCATTTATATGTTGATTTCATATTGTAGACTATATATCTCGAGGTAACCCTTTTGTTTATACAGGTTTGCTTCAGTGTTAACCAGAAAAATGCATTCTAGACTAGTTTTGCTTTAAGTGTAGTTGTGTTAGACACTGCAGTTATTTTCTGATACGTGAAAATAAATTTCTTACTAAACTAGCACTTGATTAACTGAGAGTTTAAATGAAGAGTTACTACACTTTATCTTCATCAACAAAGGTTGATGATTGACTAGACTATATGCAGTGTTAAACACAGCTTACATTATTATCTGTAGAACTGGCAGTTGCAGAGCTGTTCTCTTTTTGGTGCCTTTCAAGTCTTCAGACATCTTTGTAGCTTTTTCTCTTCCCTCCAGTTTGTTAACAGTTAGTAGTGCCACTAGTCGCACTCAGACAATGAATGTAATGGGCTCTGGTCAGGAGAACTTTTTCCTTAAATTTGCCAATGGAATGCCTTACTGAGTCATTCAGAATGGATATGTACTCTACTGGCATCCTAAAAAAAGTTGTGTTGGTCTTTTTTTCAGATAATGTAGAAAAAAAAATTCATTCCTTTATCCTTTTGCTGCCACTTAGTGCCTTAATTTCAGCCAAGAAAGCAGGGTTCACTATTCATTGGCCGAATGAAATAATGTTCATTGCCACGTGACCTTTTTTCCCCATTATCTGTTTTGATCCTATTTAGTTGTTAAATATTCATTAGACCTTAGAATTATAGAGAGTTTAATGAATAGATGTGAAAATGAAATTATTTCATCTTGAGTAATCAGATAGAGGTTTGAGTATTCAAGTATGTACAGAATTTTAGCTGATTAGTTTTAGAATGTTGTAGGGTGTTTACCATTTTTCCAAAGCTTTTCATCTTTTAAAAGCAATAATTCTCCTTTACGATTTGTATGCAGACTACAGTGAACAGAAATGGGTATGTGCCCTCGCCTTTTTTAAAGCCTCTTTATAGTGGTTTTGCTTTAAAAGTGGAGGTCACTGTCATATTACTAGATGCATTGTGCTACTGCTATGTCACCTGTGATCAAGGAGAGCAAGATGGGTTTGGGTTTAGGAAGAATGTGCAGGTTGTTGGAGTAATTATGAGGCTAATTCATTTTTGTGGTGAAAAGAAGGGTAGCCACAGGGTTGAAGAGTTGCTGTTGTTTTGTTTGCACCATGTTGACTCTGGTAGGAGCTAGAGTTTATATGGTGAAACCAGACAGCATAGTTACCAACATTGATAGGAATCAGCTAAAATTGTTTTAATGTACATATGCACGCTGCAGATACAGTAGAAATGTGCCTGGTATACTCTTTGATTGATAGTGAAGGTTACCAGATTTACTGAGTGTCTTCCATTACTGGTGGGGGTGGGTAGCAATGTGTGTAGATTCATGAGAGATACTTACTTACCTGGGCAGAGTTCTATGGTCACATTATGATGATATATATGGACAGCACAGTTTGGGAATTCCCAGTCTCCAGCAGTAAAAATTACCAGGATGCAGACTGAGGGAGCAATCAGGATGGATCCTTGATGAAAAGGAACATGTCAGACTTTGTGTCTTACATATCCCTGCCTCATGTGACTACAGAGCAACTAAATGAGAGAGGTCTCTGTGCTTTCTAGATGGTTTCTTAACTGCTACTGGATGTTTACTCTAGAATTTGAATCTAGAAGCAGCTTTAGGAAGCTACTTGTTCAGTCCAAGTCCTTAGAAGCTGAAGAAAGAAATGAGAGGCCTTTAGAATAGCTTGTCCCTATTTAAGAAGAAGGAAGTCTTAGCAACAACAATTTAAAAAAACCCAAAGAAAAGAAAAAACCTGCCAGGATGCTCTGCACTGCCACAGAAGGTGACCTGGCTTATTTTTGGCTGTTTTGTTCCTGAAGCCAGTTAAACAAGCACTGTGGCTGTAGAAGACAGGTAAAACCTGTCTTTAATAAGACTAACTACCCTAGGCTATTAAAGATTAATGTAATGGAGCTTCCATCTTTGTCTTGGGCAGCAAAAATGGTGGCTGGGTTATTAATTTACCAGATTAGAATAAGTAAAACCACGGAAGTCTCAAGCGTGTTGAAGGATCATGAATCAACATAAAGCTTTGTTAGTGGGATCGGAGAGGTTTTTTATACTGAAGCAAACTTAGAAAAAAGTCAATGGATGAATTACTTTTTTTACACAAATACTTTTTGTTGCATTTTAGGTTATTAATTCTGCACTCACAGCTCAATCCTTTGGGTTTTTTTTAAGTAACAGTGAGGTCTTCACCCATTAACATCTGACAGTGAAAACTGAGTACTCATTTGATTGCAAGAGAAATACATTAGGAAGGAACAAAACCCTCCTTAGACTATGAATTAGTAAACCAGAAATTAAACTAATTGCAGGATGAATTACTTGGGTTTTAATGCCGCTCTTCCTTCCTTTTAGCATGGCATCCCTGTTAATATTGGGTTGCTTTTTCTTGAAATACATTATTTCTCTTAAAGGCAGGTTTTCTTTGAGATGCTACTTCCAAAGTTTTGCTAGCAAAAAATCAGAAACAAAATTGGAGTGAGAAACTGGTTTTGAAAATGGCTAGGGACTTTAGGGTCTTTGATGTTCTATGGCATGTATTGTATTCATATCTTGTCGAAATGAAATGCTACTTTTTAAAAAGTCAGATGCCGCAGGCTGTCTTCCAAGTAAATGATTTCCATAGGGAAATATATTTTAAATATTATTTAAATATTTAGTACTATTTAAAACAATTTTAAAACAGAAAAGCTAATACTATGCTCACAAAATGTCAGTGTGTCGTCAACCATTTCTTCTTTTGTTGCCAACAGTTCACATTTGGTCTCTCTCGCATATCTGTGCATTACACAGTGCACGTTCTGCCATATCTTATTGTTTAAGCTAATACTGACATGTCATTGGTAACAGATGCATGTTTTTCTGCATATATCCTCTGCATACGGCAAAAATGAAGCTAGGGCTAATTAAGAGACACTTTATGCATTTTTAGTCCAGATTTTCAGGTGGTCCGTAATACAATGTATGGAAATGTGAAAAAGGACAGTTTTGTACCATTCATGATGTTATTAACTAAACCCATTAAAGTGAGAACACTTTTTAAACAAAAACCTTATAATGCTTAGTCATTTATTGTTAAAATACTAAGTTGTGAAAAGTTAGATTGTTGGAAACCCTTGGCAATTTAAACTACACGTTTTGGTTTCCAGATGAAGAAATACAGTTCTAGGGTTTGGTGGTTTTTTTTCTTCCATTTTACTGCATGAATTGAGCGTGTCTGGTTGATCTGGTTTGTTACATCCCTAATGTTCTCAGTTAATTTACACAATATATCTGCCAGGGCTTAAACGGATGTGACGAGTGAGGAGCCAGACGGTTGGCTTAAGAGAGACTACTGCTATGATTCATGTGTTTCTCAGCTATGCTGTTTTCTCCTGTTCTTGTTCTTGCTAGAGTACCATCTCTATTTACCTGAGGGAAGCAGTGGTGCTCTAGAGGGTTTTAGTCTCCCCCCACATTACAATTAATTACTTTGGATATTCTTAGAAATACTTTTTCCTCATGCAGAGGGATGAAGTCTCATGATGTGGCTGTTGGCCATAAGATACGTAATAAGTCTTCTCTGAGCCAGTTGCTGGCACAGAAAGGTGAATCTGAAGGGCTGGAATATGAGAGGGGTTTTGATGCTCCTGTGTGCAAGAGCTGCTTCTCAAACCAATATAAGCATAAGACATTTGCCCATGGAGTTGATCATTGTTTTCTCCAAAAGCACTGGGAAGCAGGTAGACACAGAATGCCTCATTGCAGTGTGGAGGATGAACCTTTAGCTGCTGTGTTCCAGGTACACGTTATCATTGATGAACTGTTTTGTTTTTAAAGAGGAAAAAAAAAAGCAAGAAGCTGAATGTATGCGGCTTTTTAAAAGAAAACTATCCTGCTATCAGAAATTTGTTGGTAAGTATCAGGCAATCAAAAGAACTTGTTCTGTACTAGGTATTTGCCCCTCCTATAGAAAACAAATCTTTGTTTCATTTCTAGAAACAAAAGAAAACTGTCTTAAACTGATTTTAATTTGGAAGAAACATGGGTCGGATGTGAGGAGACATTGGAAAGGATCAAGAATTTGGAGGCTAGGGGAGTTTTTGAAGTGGAGGTAATTGAGGAACAAAGGGTGTGGTAGTGAGGAGTGGTCTTCATTAGGAATAGCTTCAATTAGGTCTGCTGCAGCCTATATGCTGACTGAAAAGCAAATAACAAGCCAGCAACTTGGCCTGGTGGCAGGTGGACATTCCTAGCAGTGAGTCCCACTAGAGCGCTGGTAGCATTTTGCTGCACACAGTGACTTCATAAGATTAATTCAGTCTAGTCCTAGTTCTGCCTTTTGTTTTGCTATTAAAAAGGGGGTTTCTTTTGAGAAGCATGGATTCCAGCGTATATCGCCACATAACAGCAGTGGTTTTTTATTGGCTCCTCCTATAACCCGTTCTTAAGAGTGTATATTAATAGACCATGGTTCTTACTTGATTTGTCCTGTATTGTCAGTGCTCAGACAAGTATGAGGCGAACAAAAGACATTTTAGGCAGTATTTGTATTGCAATCATCTGAGGCAAGAGCTTTTGTTTTATTTTTGCAAGTGCAGGTGTATCATCAAACGTTCAGCACTAATCTTTCTTCAGGTGTCCATGTGAAGGGTTAAAAACCCCTTATATTTGGGCAGTGTTCTGTACACAGTTAATATATTAACTTTAAAATACAGTAACTGGGTCCTAATAGAACATCCTGAGCAGTGAACTATTGATCATATAGTTTGTGTATAGTTTCAGAATTGGGAGTATGTTTTCTAGGCATGCTGGGGTGTTTACACACAGGGGAGTTGGAATTGTGTATCTGATCCTGTGCATGTGGTAAAGGTTACAGATGGTAGCAGCCACTCTTGGCTCCAATTACTATCCTTAGCCTTATAAACTCAATTTAAAGTGCTGTGGTTAATTTTTAATAGGTGGTTTTGGTTCAAATTAGAATTAAACTAAGTCTTTTTATTCTACGTGTGTTACTTGAAATCTCAAACTATCTCACTGGGAGTATGTGCTGTCGCTTTCTAAGACTTCCAGGACTTAGCAAGACCTTTTAAGTAAAACCACATTATTTGGCATCATTCTCTCCTATCTAACTGGTCGTTGTTGGTGTGCTTTGTGCATTAAGTACATATCACACCTTTTCGATGCAGCAGCGGAAGGTAAACGGGGTGATAACTGAATAAAAGCCAAAGCAGCAATGTTTTATTATGTGGTTAGGTCAAACTGGTAACTCATTCAAAGCTCTGGAAGAATAAGGATTTAGGTCTGCTCTCTAAGTAAAGCAGCTATGCTGGCTTCTGAAGTCTCCCAGATTTTTGCTGTTGGTCAGCACATAGAAATTGCCATCCTTCCAGCTTTTGTAAGAGAATAGGGCAAGCGAATGCCCTGTGTTTGCTTCAGTGCAATGTCCAACTACTTTGTTTAAACAGCCAGAGAGGTAGTTTGTCCAGTCAGTGCTTTGCACTAAAGGAGTTGAAGAGAAAGCTTGTATGTTTTGTGAGAACCCAAGTGTCACAATGCTGGAATCAGCTGGTTTAAACAAAGGCCGTAAGAAGTGCTTGGCCAGGATTGTTGCTTGCTTCTTGATGTGAACTATGCAAGTTCTCTTTGAGTTTTAGTGGGGTAGCAAAGCTCTCTGGAGGATGCTTCAGGGCCATTTTCCCATCCTAAGCTGTGGGCCTGGCAAAACATGGCATAATTGAGTTTGGTGGCCCAGTACATTTTACAGCAATAGAAAAGGTGAATTGTAGATTCCTGCTTGTAGTGTACGTAAACGTAAGCCTGATCCTCTGCTCTAGAACACCAGCCTTGCACTCAGTGTAAATATAAATGGTAAGTAGCTGTCTTCTGAAGAAGCCAAAATGAATGGTAAAAATCAGGAATTTCATTGTAATCAAGAAATCCATCTAGAGTTCTCACCTTTCCCCCCTCCGTTATCCCTCAGTCCATTCTGTCCCATTAAATTGGTGCTATTTGTGGCTGCTCACTTTGGGAGTAAGGATGTGAAGTTGCCCCTGGCAGATCAGTGGCTGTGGGGGACCTCCATAACTGCACAAACTGGTGAGAGCTGGTCCCCTAGTTCTTTATGAACTGACCCAATGCCACTTTCAGTAGTCACGTAAGTTAGTGTGCTTGGTTTTGGGTTGCAGCATCCAGGAGCTCACATTCCGTCACTTGCTGCAGGTCACCTGAGATGGTAACTCCCAGCTTGGGGAGATGGTAACTTCTAATGTTCCAATTATTTGTGCCTGTACGTGCTCATTCTGGTTGAACAGGTTTCTGTGACAGTGAGTTTTTACTGCTCTGTGAGGAGTCTTTATCCAAACAGCGTTGCTAGCACTGTGCTGTCCTGCACACATTTAGGCACATGCACTCTTGTCTCCAGTTATAATACGGAGTCATTCTTGAAAGTCCCAGAAAACTTCCACAAGGGGAAAAGTTTTAAAATCCATTTAAGATAAAATTATTTAGTGTTTATTAAGACTGGGAAGCAGAGCTTGTCCCGGTGTTTTTGGTGACATTGCTGGTCTTTACTCCCTGTGCACTTCCATACAGTAAGTCTCAAGTAATTCCAGCTGCTGACTTCCTCTCCAGCTGCTGTGCCTGGCTTGTTACTCAGAATGCAATGTGCTCCACTGGAGGTCAGTGTGTGCCAGAGCAGGCCCAGAGCGTTGCTTCCCTGCCCTTCGTTTGCCATTGCCCAGCTTGACTTGGTCCTGCGGTCACATTGGTATTCCAGCCAGGAATGGAAGGATTTTGCTCCTGAACAAAGCACCCTTTGTCGATTCAAGCATTCATTCAGAAGCTTCTGTCCTGGGAACTTGTTTATTGTTCCAGTCTCTTCAAAAATGCAAGGGTGGAATCCTCACAGATTTCATGTTGGTATAGAACACTGGAGTTTGCACTCTGGGAGTAAACGGTACTCTGGCCCAAACAGAATAGCCCCTGTGAGCAGCTGTGGCGGGGCAGACATGGTTAGTATGGGCTTAGTGGTGCAGGGTGGCATCACTGTATCCCACAGAACCTGCTACCAAACAGCTCTTTCTGATTTGAATGTAGATGGGAAGTTGGGACTGAGCAGAGTGAATTTGTGAATAACCTGCTCTGCATCGTAAGGGAGACTGTCAGTCCTCTCCGGCCCGTGGAGCCCAGCACCAAGCGAACCTCTGGTGCTCTTCAGTACAAAGAGCAGAATGTGTTATTGAAAGTAAGGCAGATTCACTGCAGGAGTTCTTTCAACTTCCTTCATATCTGTCTAGTGTTATCAGATACCTTTTTGCAATCCAATATTGTATGAATAGCTGTTCATTCTCTTAAATTTGCAATTAATAAAGGTGGAAGAGATTTTTTTGATTTTGATAGGGCTGTTTTGGTATCAAAAAACAACGTACAGGACTGTATTTTCATGTGGTGAACTAGATGAGATTTGATAAGCTTATGATAAGTGTGACTTTAGAAATAGTAATTTTTATAACTGAAGCTGTTGACTTTTCCCTTACGTATCTTTATCTGACAGTGAACCATATCACAAAATTCTGTGTGTCTCATCATTTGTGAATGGATTGAGCAACATTTTAAGGGTTACTGCATAAAATGTTCTCCATCTACTTCAGCACTGCAGTGAATACAGGCATTGTTGATGTTTAAGTTGGGGGGGAGAGGGGGAAGCGTAACAGTTCTAAATAACTGGAATACTTTTCTGAATTTTTATGGTAATTATTAATTTCTGTGCCTTATCAGAAACACTCATAAAGATTGCCTTCAACAGATCCTTGCAAATGTGGCAATAAAATTTGATGTATATGTAAGATGAAGCTATGTTGAAACACACTTGATCTCTAAAGCTGTTATTGTTATGGGAAGACATTTGAAATCTAAAGAGAATAGTTTAGTGGAAGAGAGAGCCTTCTGCAGTCTGATGTGTTTATGAGATGTAAAATTAGCATTTCACATGCAGAGTTTTGTGTTAATCCTTCAGAAAAGTGGGACCTAAATTATTTTGGAAATAAGAACTTGAATAGTAGTATTCTGTGAGAATCCCTCTTTATTTCATAGTTATTTTTAATGTTTCTTTTTTGGCACTTAGAATGTGAATAATAATTGGAACATGGAAACTTCTTGGGTTTAGAATATTTTATTTTCCAGGTTTGGGGTACTTCCAGCTTTTCTAAAAGTTTCAAAATGAAACAGCCTTTTTACTATGTCTCTTTCAAGAACACACATTTCCCAGTCCCCTAACCAAGCATTGATCTGCAATAGATTAAACAGTAGTACGCTATATTTTCTACGAACATTTCTCCATCTTTGTTAGGCAGTGGAAGCCATCAACTTTTGTCTTTTGGATTAAGGTACAGAAAGACTAAATCACACAGTCTTTTTCTTTTCTTTTTTTACTTTATTAAGGTCCTCTATCAATTCTGTCTCCTTCACTTGTGCCCAGAATACCTGGGAATTACAGGTGCTCTCACACCCAAATGCTGGCTGGCTGCCCGCCCAGCTTTTAGGTTCATTATGGAAAAAGCCAGACAGCACTTTACATAAATGTATGCATCAGTTTCTCTGTCTGTGATGGTAGAGGTTTCCATTCTGCCTTCTCTCCCCCCATAATCAGAGAAGATCTAGATGTGGGTCCTTATCATCATCTTTATCCTTGAGGAAACACTTCATTGATATGAGTAAGTTAATCAGTTTATAACAGCAGACAGGCCTGCTGACAGGCCTGAAATTGTGGCTATTGAATTTAAATGCTGTATTTCTGCTGTGTGCTTCTAATTAAACCCTGCAGTTCTTACGTGAGACTCAGAAGTTCTTGAAAACTTCGCTCTGTAAGTTCTTCTAAACGAAGGCCACTCTCTCATCCTGTTGTAGTTGGTGGGAGTATTTCTAGATGACCTGGAAATAAATCAAAATAGACCTCTCTTTTGCTGTTCCTCACTATAAAAATTCTTTATAACAATTTCAAAGAATCTGACACAACTGTACAAATCTAGCACTTGGTTGCATAATGTGTTAAAAATACATTTTAGTCACCATAAACTGTTGTTCTGTGCAACTTCAATGACATTATTAGACTGAGCCGACAGTAAAGCATTCTACATCATCAGACTTCCTTGTCAGGTGCTGCTTACAGTCTCCCTTGCAGACCTGCACCCTGTGCACCAGGTTTTGATACATTTACCTACAGCAACATCTGTATGTAGTCCTGCATTGTTGAGTGGAGTTGCTTTTGGAGCAAGCTTACTGTTCCATGTGCAAGTAGGAATGCCATTAAGTTGGTCCTAAGCATTTTGACGAATGACTTACGTGAACTACATCCTTGTAACTGGCATTCTCTTGTGCATCCCAAGTTCAACTTTATGGAGGTTGATCTGGGGAAAACACTGTGGAAGGGGAAGCCAAGTACAGCGCGTTGCACTTTCATCCTGACAGCTTTCCACCACAGCCTATGGAATGACATCAGCTACGAATGACCATGCTGGCTGCACAAGATTATGTTCTTTAAACTAACTATATTAAAGTATAAATTAATTATGTATATATTAATAATTGCATAGAATATATCTGTGCTTTAGGAAGCCATTTTATAATAATGGTATTTTAGGAAATACTAAAAGATATAGAACATTTTTCAACATGCTTTGGTACCAGAAACCGTTCAACCAGAGCTACCTGTTGGCCGACTCATCTACCCCTGGATAACCTGGTGTGTTAGCAGCTGTCATCACTGTCGGGACGCATGAAAGCAAAGGCAGAAGTCCGAGGTAGACTGCTGCTCACCTGGCAATAAAAGAATCCAAATCTTACAACCTTCTAGATGAGCCTCTCACAGTGCATTAGCTGTGGTTCACTGTTCCCTGCAAGCAGTGTTTCGACAAATCATTCTCAGAGGTGTCATGTTCTCATTAACAGTTTGGTACACCTCCTGTTTGAAAACGTTTGTAGTTCTAAATACTGTCAAGGCTATGGTGAGCCATTGCAGAATGGTTGGCTGCATCACTTTACTTCAACAACTATGCAAAAAGAATTCATTTTTGAGCATAAACTCAGGCATTTACTTATTTGCAGTTAATAGATTCTGGTAATGCATAAAAATCTCTAGCATCAACCTACTGCAAAAGTAGGAAATAACAAAATGATTTATTATTGAACTCCCCACTGACCCATGCAATATATAATTTTTATTAGGTTGTTAATGGCAACTGTAAAACAGACACCTGTGAGACGGAACTGTTCTTTCTTTTAACATCTTCCCTTTTTCCCCCATGAAAGAAATCTCTGTCAATTCCTATTGCTGGAATCAGTATGAACTTTCACTTTCAAAGGCCAGCATGTCGCTGCCATTTGAAAAGATCAGTTTTTCTCTGGGCTTAAGACCACAGATTTGAGACTTCTTTTATCTGAAAATCTTAACAAGAACTTTCTTAGAACTCCACAATTAAATACTTTGTTGCTCTGACAGTGAAACATGAAGGAATGCTTGTCTGCCCTAAATCTGTGGTGTCTGGCTCCCGGTACCAATTTTTCACAGCCTAACATGAAGAAGCCCATTGTTTAGTCACTTGTATAGGATGAACAAACTTACAGCGCCCTACCTTCGAGTGTGACAAAGGCAAGAGAAGGTTGACCTGAGCTCCAGTGGATAGCAGGCATCCTGCACTTTCACCTGTGTGCAGGAGCCTATTGTAGAATAGGCTGAAGTTTCACAGGGATTTTGGTTTGCAAAGCTACTGTTGACAGCTCAATACTGGCAACTCAAAATGAATTGTATCAGTTATGATTTGGTCTTTCATGTGCATTATACACTTTTAAGCCTGCGTATCATGGATAGCAGTCTGGCTCTGTGTCTGCTTCTGTTAAAAGAGGTCCAAAACAGGATTGATTTTTTTGTTGTCCTAGTATGATTCCATTGAGGAAGAATCGTCAATATATTCCATACTTAGTAGAAAACAGTGTTGGATCTCTCAGCAGTGTCCTGCAGACAGTAGGAAAAGCTTATTACCCTGAAAGTGGATTTGTTATTTCATTCCGATTACGAAATACCTGCTGCTGCAATAAACAGCTCATATAATACATCAGAGGAAAATTTCAACCACATGTGGCTGTCCAAGCCTGGTCACAAGCAGGAACGCCGTTTTATTGTTCATCCGCGGTCACGTACGAGCCTGTTCCCGGGTTAACTTAAACAGAGCTGACCGGTTTGATTTCTTGTTTGGAATTACAGAGTAAACACGGGGCGGGAAACGCATTTGTATTGCTGCAGGAAGCACCGGGCGTGTGACCGCTCCGGTGCTCGGCACTGCGGCCAGGTACCAGCAGCACTGCACAGCCAGGCCGCCGCTCAGCAACACGACCCCTTGCCCGCGTCTAGCCCTCCTCATCCTCCTTCTCCTCCTCCTTCTCCTCCTCCTCCTCCTCCTCCTCCTCCTCCTCCTCACGGAGGTGTCACTGGGCCCGGGCCCCGGTTCCCCTCAGCAACCTCCAACCCGCCTCGCCGCCGGGGACGCGCTCACAGCCCGCCGCCTCGCACGCCCCGCCCCCAGGTCCGGGCTCCGGCCAATGGGGTTGAGCGTAGGGTGACGGCCCCGCCCCTCGGTGTGTTCTGTGTCGGTGCTGGCGGCGCGGCGCAGCAGTGTGCGGAGCGGGTGTCACGGGTATGGCCACGGTGCGGGAGAAAGCGGCGGCGTTGAACCTCAGCACCATCTGTAGCCCTGCCGCTAGGCCGCCCGGTACGGGGTGGGGAGTGGGGACTGCAGCGGGAATGGGACGGTGGTTGGGCAGGGAGAGAGGGGCTGCGGGGCGCCCTCAGCCCGGGCGCGGTGCGGGTAGCCGGTGAGGTGAGGTGAGGTGAGGTGAGGTGAGGTGAGGTGGGTCAGCCCGGCTGAGGGCTCGGAGGGTTGGGGCCGTCCCGCCCGGCCGCGGTCCGCCGGGAGCTCCGTGCCGGCGCCTTTCGCGGTTCAAAAGTTGGCTGCTCGCCGGTGGAGGGAGGTGTTTCCGTCCGGGAGGCCCTGTCCGGGCTCGGTGCTGCGCCGTCGTCCCGCACAGAGCTCGCCTGCGGCCGGAGCCCATCGGGTGTCGGTGTAGCTGAGAGCGGCGGGGAGGGACGGGCGGTTGTCTGTGTCCTGGGAGCAAGCGAAAAGCGGGTGGGTCATGGGTTTTAGTTGAAGGGGTGTTCTGAGCAACCTGGTCTGGTGGAAGTTGTGCCCGCTCACTGCAGGGAGATTGGACCAAGTGACCTTTGAAGCTCTCTTCAACCCAAACTGTTCTATGGTTCTATGAGTGCAGCGTGAAGGGCTAAAGGTCGCCTGTTGAGAACAGCTTAGGCTTTTTCCTCCACCTCGAGCACCTTAACTTTGTAAAGCCCCGTAACCTTAATGCCAAGCCTAATACCGCTTCCCAAAACAAGCAAAAAAAGGTTTTTGGGTGGTGTGTGGAAGGGCGAGGTGATAAAGACTGGTTAATAGTAGGAATATTGTAGGTGGTATGTGTTGGTACGTATTTTAGCACAGGAACCAGAGCTGGTGCTGTTGGGTTTGGGTTTTTTCTTACTCTCCTTCGAGACAGGCTAGTCTGCTAATGTAAGTCTGGAAGGAAGTTCTGTGTTGTTTCTCTGCCTACCTGAAGGTGTCATCAGGTCAGAGTATCTGCAGGTGTGTGCCTTTCCATTTTGATTTTCTAAAGCTTTGGGAGCTGTGGGTCGTGGGAGGTTTCTGTCTTGTCTTTAGTGCTTTGTATGGAAAAGGTTATTTTTACCTGACATTAATCTTTTCAGAAAGCAGGTGTCTATCTGATAGCCTCTGAAGATCACTGTTGCTGTCCTTTGTAGAAACGCTGCTGGCTTGTTCAAATACTGTTGTGTTCACTGCCTTTTTTATTACTATTTTTTTTTCCTCCTTTTCAATCTTTAGTGCCCCCAGACTTCCCTCTCTCCCTGCCAACTTGCTCATTTCTGGGCTCTCTGGCAGATGGAGATCAGCTGCAAACTCTGGTGCCCAAAGTTGGGATACGGTTTTGTAACTAAAGCCACTTCAGACTAAACAGAACATCTCTGCATCTCTATGGAAAATGTTCATGGTAATATGTTCCAGAACGAGTTGCATGTTTTGGTTTGTTTTTTTTTTTTTTTTGAAACACTGCATTGCACTGTTAATTCATTTGGTCTGAGGTCTGTCATAATCCCAGATGGCTTTCTGTAGGATTGCTGCCAGTACCCCATTCCCTATTTTGTCCTTCATCTTTTGATTTCTGCCCTCTTCCTCTGCTTTCTTTCTTAATAAATTACTCATTTGATTTCCTGAGAATCATGTATTCTAAGCTGTCTGGTGGCTGCAACCCTTCCCAGTGAGGTGCCACCTGCAAACTTTGCAAGTGTGTTCTGTGTTTTTAAGTCCTTGTGGAGGTTGTGTCTAGCCTCTGGTCAAACTGTTAGTTGTTAGCATGCTATTCTTAATCAGATTGGTAAATGAGTAATAGCTCAGTGGTTTTACTGGGGGAAGAAAGGCTGCTTGGTTCAAGGAAATGGCATTGAGTACACAGAGCTTAAAGTTCAGCTGGAGCTATGGTAGTAGAAGCCTCTTCTGTGGGATAAACATGTTGAATAATTGGTGTCCCAAGAGAAGTCTTGATCTTGTTAGTGATATGCTAAGCACTGAAAATGGGTAGCATGTATGTATGCACAATCCTGCAGGAAACAAGGTGTCTCTTCTGTCTGATGTATCTCCTCTTCCTTGTCCACCTGTATAGCTCTGTCAGTGTTAGGGTAGGAACTGGCAAGTTACAAGTAGATGCAGCTAGCTCTTCGTTGTGGGAACACGTGTGCTTAGGAGTAGGCTCTGCAAGTGCAACTTGTTAGGTGATGGAGGAGTGTGAAAAAGGAGAGTGTCAAAGTGACGGGCTGGAAAAGTAGAAACTCCTGGTTCTAAAGCTTCAGGCTAATGTCATTTAGTGAGAGCAACCACTTAAGAGGGGCACCTTCTTACAATGCAGACAGACTTGCTAAGAAGGTAACTAAATGTTAATAACTGAGCAACCCAAGCCAAGCTGGGAGACTCAAAGCTTTTTAAATCCTTACAAGATCCATGAGAGCTAAGAGCTGGAGAGGAGGCAGTTCTCTAATTGCAGTGTGAACTCAATCTTTATGCTTTCTCTGTTCTTAGGCTTTAGCTTGGCGCAGAAGCCATTTGGAGCAACATATGTCTGGAGCAGCATTATCAATGCACTTCAAACTCAAGTGGAGGTGAAGAAGCGTCGCCAGAACCTGAAGTGCTATCATGACTGTTTCATTGGCTCGGATGCTGTGGATGTTGTCTTTGCTCATCTTCTACAGAACAAGTATTTTGGGGATGTTGATATTTCCCGTGCTAAAATAGTTCGTGTATGTCAAGCACTGATGGATTACAAAGTATTTGAGGCTGTTTCAACGAGGGTCTTTGGGAAAGACAAACGCTCTGTATTTGAAGACAGTAGCAGTAGCCTCTATAGATTCACCAGTGTCTCAAACCAAACAGAACTGGATAAAGATTTCCAGCAGTGTACACCGCAAAGGTCAGTACATGGAATGTGAAGATAAGTCCTTTTTTAAAAAGAGGAAAAGCTGTGTATTCTGAGGGAGAGAAGGTGAAACTGCTGTACAATTACAGGACCTGGGGGAGGAGAGAAAAGATTACAGATGTTTGGGGGTGGAAGATAGGTAGGAAACAGCAATTTGGAGTGAGTAAATGATTGAGCCTGCTTAATTATTTTTCCTGTGCCTGTTATCATATTGCATTAGGAGAAGAAAGTAGAGATTAGGTGCGTTACAGATACTGATCTGTTGGTTCTAAACCAGTATAACCAATCAGAACTCTGGTGCATCAAATTGTCCATTGCATTAGCCTATCTCTATAGTCACTGCACACCTAGCTCTGGCATAAGCCAATAATCCATCCAGTCTTTAAGGGAGGGGTAGAAGGGGCAAACCCCAGGTAAAAAATTTCTTCTTTCATCATCTTGGCTTCACTACATTTCAGATCTACGTTTTCAAAATGCTTTCAGCTGTTTGTTCATGCATGTATGACTTGTTCCTCGGCTAGGCAGCAGGCTGTTACGCTACTGCATGCCGTTGCAGAACCTGTGGTGAGGTTTTGTTTCCCTATCTCTAAGAGTGGGCAAAGAGAACCATAGTACTAACTAAACCTTCACAAAGCGGAACGCATTGCTACATGGATGATGTGTTATCAAATAACTGCCCTTGAACAGTGTTTGTCAGGCATTCATCTCTGAATGTATTCTGACGTATTCTCACAAAGGAACTATGTTCATGTTGTCCTGCTTCCCCATCTTTCTCCTCCGTTGCACGCTCCCTGTGCTCTTGTTCTGTACTAAAGCAAACTGTCCCAAGTCTTTATTTGGGAAAAGAATTAGTGAGGAGTTAAAATACACTTTAATCAACTGTGGTATTTAAAAATATATATTTTAAAATATGTTCATTACAAAGGTTGTTAAAGCAAGACTTGAAAGATAATGGACAAACAGTCATGAAGCGAGATTATTCATGTTCTGTTAGTGTAGAATGAAGGCATTTTTCTTCTGGGCAGGGCACAGATCCATTGGATTACATTGCTTCATTTGCTGAAAGGAACAGATTTATTGATAGAGACAGCTTGTCACATATACAGCAGACAGTGAGCATTGAAAGGATTTTGCAGTGCCCTAAACTAAAAAGAAGTTATACAAATTGAAATGAAACAAATATATTTGGAGGAATAATGATTCTGTGTCTGGAGTTATGTGATCTACTCAATAGCATATGAAAGCAACTCCAAGAAGAACCAGCTAACCTAAGAAGCGGGTGACAGGTTTCCTGAAGCCTTCTGTTAGTTCATGGCATGAATAAGCCACATAGCTTTAGGATTGGTGTTGCCACAGAGCAATCACAACCTAAGTTTTCCAAGAACAGCCCTTAATTTTTGTCCTCACTTCACCATCAGGAATAACCTCTTCAAACTCCAGAGGTTTTAAGGGGGAAATTTTGTTTGGGCCTTTTGTGTTTTAAGTACTTTTTAAGTACTTTTCCCTCCTTAACCATTTTGTCATCTTAGATTCTCTGTGGTAACTGAGGTAGCTTGCTGATGCTGTTGTGTCAAGTTCCAAGAGAAGAACTGAGCACTTGCATGCACAGTGTTCTTTAAGGTATCATACATTCTTCTGTGTGACTTGGCAGAGAAAGTTCCAGGCAGGGGAGAATGGGAAGAAGACTACATGAATAGTTATGTAGATAGAACCTTTTGTAATCTCAGTCAGTTACCCATGTGTGTTACGTGATATGTTTGGTTTTCTACATATGGATATAAATAGACATAAACTGTTTTTTAATCTCAGACATGAGAAGAGCATGTTGTTTCACACTACTCCTGTCAAACCAGAAAGCTTGGAGGATCTCTGGGAAAACCTGAGTTTAAAACCTGCAAATAGCCCTCAAGTAAACATCTCGGACAGCTTGTCCCGTCGAGGTAAGCCAAGCAATGTTGCAGCCATTTGTTTGTGGGAGAAGGAAGATAATCACTGTAGGACTGGAAAGCCTGTCAGGTTGAGAGGGAATCAAACTGACTCTCATAGTACTTTGTTTTGAAAATAGTCTCATAACAAAGGTGAATTTTATTTGTTGCAGGCTTGCTTTTTGCGTTTTTATTTTACCAGATAGGACCTGTGTCTATAGTTGAAATAAGCCAACGTTGAATTTTGTGGAGAAGAAAAATACAACTGTACAGAGCTTGATCTGAGTTAGGAATATTTTTTTCATAATATTTGATTACCTGCTCTACTTTTGTGCTTGACTTACTCATTGCCAATAGTCTGCTGTTAGCTAGAACTCTTCCCTTGCTTTTTACCTGTGAATCTGCACCATCCAGCATTCCTTTGGTATTGTGTGAAACTGTCCTTGACAATTCACAGCCCTGTCAGAGAGAAAACATGTTCTAGTGTTCTTTATTCCTTTGGTTAAAATGCTAACATATCCTACAGACTTTCAAAACTTGAGCCAGATAGTAATTGTGGAAGCTGTGATAAGGACAGTCTCAGGCTCTTGTTCTTAGTTTCTTATCTAGAACAAATGTTTCTTGCAAATTAGAGCACAAAGAATGTAAGGCACTTCAGACTTACCCAAAAAAGCAGTTCTCCAGCACTTGTAGTTAACTAAACAAATGGCTAATTCTTGCCTTTTGCAGTTATAAAAGACACAGCTGTTAAGGGCTGCACTCTCTGCTGCTGTAAATCTTTGTTTTGGTAAAATTCATCTGTTCAGTTAGGACTGGTGGGAGGAAGGGGGGGGGGGGTTGTCTTTCATAATCTCTTTTTGCACTTGCTGCATCACCATGTGCTTTGTGTATTTCATCCTTCCCAGTGATTAATGAAGTATGGCAAGAACAAACAATTGCTCGTCTGCTGCAGCTTGTGGACCTCCCGCTCCTTGAGTCTTTACTTGAGCACCAAGAGATCAGACCTCAGCTTCCACAACCAAGGAAGGGAACTGGATATGTCATCACAAGTAACTACCTAGACAGAGAAATTCTCAAGGCTTTCAGTGACTCACAGTAAGTATTTGTTGCTCACCTCTGCAACTTCCATCAACTGTCTGCCTTCATAGAAATGTAAAGCACAGTTGGTCTTTGTGTAGAAGTGTAGTAGTCCTCTGGTACTGCAGAAAGGATGTGAGCAGGCACTTTTCTACTGGTTAGACTTGACTGGATAATTGGTAAATAACAGTTGCTAAACTCTAAATCAGGAGTACCCAAGACAGTTTCTGCTGAACACTCAGAAGATTGGCTATGACATTGAAAATTTTTCCATTAAAAAAAAAAAATGCTTGAGGGAAATAGTTCAGTTTCTCCTACTACAGTAAGAGCTAGAAATGCTGAGCGTGAAACTGTATATAAATACATTTAAAAATATGGTATGGAAAATTTACTGGTCTGACTCTGATTAAGGTTCATGTTTCTACTTATCTAGCAATGATTACGTCCTTGTCTAACAGTAGAGGACATTTAGGTTTAACTGCTTGTGACTGTTTACCTACGTGGGTTACTAATTCTTTATCTTGATTAAATACCTAACAGAGATATATGGCTGTGATCTACCAGTGTGTCAGGAAAAGTCTTTTCTGTTTTTTGTCAATTTCTGATATATTTAAGTACCTACACAAGCAGTGTTCACTGTGACTGAGAAACCAGTCTACCCGCTTTCTGTGGCAGACACTGCAAGTGACTCTGAAAGGCATCATAAAGTAATGCTACAAAGTTAAACCACTATTTTCTAGGACAGACGAATGGCTCTCAGCAGCAATTGACTGCTTGGAATATCTTCCAGATCATATGGTGGTAGATATTAGTAGGAACTTGCCTGATCAACCAGACAAAGCAGACGCGTGGAAACTACTGCTGTTTGAAAATATTGGTAGATACTATGGCCAAAAAAAGGAGCCACTGTTAAGCCATGCATCTGAAATTCATTCGGGAATTGCAGAACTATTAGGTAAGTAAAATAAAGTTGCATTCTGAAGCTTATGTGTGAGATGCACTGACAAACTAAGCATTTATTATAACAGCTATGCTTAAAAGTTGACTTCAAGCCTACGGGTTTTTTTACTTTTGAGTCATTAAGACTGTGCTTTGAATTTTGGCCCTGACTGTATGCAATTCTGTAGTTCTTGTTCAGGCCTATGTAGAATGGCTGTGAAACTGGAGTGCTATAATTTGGTAGTTGGTACCCATGGAAAGTAAATATCCGTAGGAAATTAAATAAATATGGTCTAATATTAAATATTTAGGCTATAATATCTAAACTTAAAGCTGTGTGTATGCTTTGTACCCCATTTGCAACTCTCCCCTCTTTTCAACAGAAATATGTTTCTTAGATTTCATGTTAAGATAGCATTTTAGAAAGCTGTTCATGTTTTAGTCCTCAGTTAACATCATCTCATCCTTTTCCACCATGATTATTATTCTTGTTGGTGGGAATATTTTGCATTTATATCCCCTTCTTCCTCCCTACATGATAAAGGGAAGATACTGGTACGTATCCAAAGCAGCCATTCTTCATAGTGCAGCAATTAAAACTTAGGAAGCTCTACAAATGGTTTGCAATTAATTCGTGGAGCTAGCCTGCTTACCTGGGACACATTCCTCATTTCTTGCGAGATCCTTATTTCCAGAACAAGAGGTTGTTCATTTAACTGAAACCTTTTCCTTTTTCAGTGTTTCACATGCCATTCAGAATGGCTGAACTGCAACTGAACTTAATTGATAGTGAGTTGCCTGAATACAAACCTGGGTGTGGGCTGTTCTCCCATTGCATGCAAACATCTCTAATCAGCCTGGGAGGAATCTTTATGAGAATGAACTGCTTTGTTTGACCAGTTCTGTCTGGAGATATGAACAATGGCTAATTTAGGTGTTCTATTGTAACATTTATTTAAATAAATCTGGCAATGGATACTTTTATCTCTCCCCAGTGAATGGAAAGATGGAGCAATCTTTAGAAGCTGTTCAACTCTATTTGAAACTCCTGGACAGCCAAATCAGGGAAGAGTTCAGAAGACTACTGTACTTCATGGCTGTTGCAGCACATAATTCTGAGCTCAAACTACAGCAGGAGGTAAGTGTGCATACTAAATTGTCACATGTTGCATTACAATTACTGAAATCACAGGTACTGGTCAGAAAACACATTTGTAGCTTAGATACATGACTACAGGAAAAGCAATGGCTGTACAAAACCAAAAGTAATGCCCTTCTTGAAGGAGGAGACTAATTCTCTTCTGGTCATTTATTTCACATTATTCTTCAGAGTGACAACAGGATGGTTGTGAAAAGAACGTTCTCTAAGGCTATTATCAACAATAAAACATTATCCAGAGGCAAAACTGACCTCCTGATCTTGTTCCTTGTGGACCACCAAAGAGATGTGTTAAAGGTAAGAGCTAGAAGGTGACCAGTATGTTTTTATTATCTGGTGTGCTTGTACAGAATTGCCTTTTCCTAAACTGCTGTTTAACTGTCTTCTCTTTCTGTTCAAAGATCCCAGGGACACTGCATAAAATGGTCAGTAATAAACTGTTGGCTTTGCAGAAAGGTCAAGATCCGAGTAACATAACAGGTAACACCTTAAACAGAACTTGTTATTCTTGTCTTGCACCCAAATAGAAATAAAAGGGACTGAGATCATGTGAAAAGACATTGTTGTAACAATGACTACTTTGACTCTGAAGGAGGATGTGTCTGTAGAATCTTGTGTTGTGTTAACTGTTTGAATGCCTCATGTTTCCTTTTTAGGCTATACCTTTTGCCAAAAACTTGATGAAAGAGAATATCGCTCCACTACAGAGAAGACCACAAAAGATGAGCTATTATCTTTATTGAAAGCTATTGATGAAGATTCAAAGCTCTCTGAGAAAGAGAGAAAGAGACTGCTAGGTCAGTTTCATAGTAGCAATCCAAGTATTTTTATGCAGTATTTTGGAGATAGAGTTACTAATATGTATGTGTGACTTTATAAATAGATTACTTTCTATATTGCAGCATTTAAAACACTAATATATTTGTAAATCTTTTGTATTCATGTATCTAATAAAATTATTTTGTGGCAATGGATGGAATTTTATACAATTGTTACCAAAGCCAACAGTACCCAAGTTTAGCCCATTCTTACAGTTCAGCTTTGCTCATTCTGACTCGCTGTAGGTCCAAAATAATCCTTCGTTTCCTCACCTAAAGCCAAGTCTGCTGCCTCTGTTTAAATATCAAAATTGGTGAGATGGGAAACACCCTTCCATGCACAAGACCTCTGCCTTCCTTTACCCCAGCACTGAACTTTATTGCTGAAAGGTTTTTTCTAATTGCCCTCGCATTATGCGAGTATCATGGAGCATTGATCTTTGACTTGCTGTACTGGGGACAGAGCTGAGTAACACCTTCTGCTTGGTACTGCACAGCTTTTCCTCAAGCTTGCCAGCTTAACTCTACTGTGTCTGTATATGACAAATTACTGTGCTGTTTTAAGCTAAGGGACGCTCTATTGAGGAATTGTTCTGTACCCTGAACTCCTATTGACTCTTCTGGGATGGTAAAGATATTCTGGATTTTTAGTCAGTCTGGCTTTAGCTGCCACAGAACGTACTGTTTCTGGCTAGTTATCTTCATCCCTGCAGTGTTTTGCTGTTTGTAAGTCTTATTGTTGTCACCAGCAGTAATTAGAAAAGAGCTGGAATGAATGAAAGGCCTTTGGGTTTTCTTCTAGCTGTATGTTTTATCTATATCTAGTCTATAATGGTAATCTCAAGCTGTGCAACACAGGCAGCTGCAAGCAGGCAAAATATATAGCATTATTAGAGATCTAATTGTGATTCTTGTGGGGCTGCCTTTGAGGTAATGCCAGCAAAACTCCATTACAGTCACTATTGCAAGAAATCAAAAACTCTGTTCCATACACAGCATTGATAGAGCTCTGCTCTCATATTTGGGGAGAAAAAGCTAGCTTAATTGGGATCAGCGGTAATTTAATAATGACAAAGAAGTAGTAGTAAGTTATAAATGCATGTGGTGGGCTATTTTTTAAACAGTCCTTTTTGAGATACTACTCTGTAATGTCTCACTGAGTATTCCTGCAGCCATTAGCGGTGTCTGTTGCCATTGGCTGTTGTTTCTCCAGAGTACTTTATCTGAATGTGAGATAACAACTTGGTGTGCAAGAGGATAGTGTGTTATTATACTGTGGTGGGAGATGAAGACAAATATGTAAGAGGGAGCTTCTAGTCAGTTAGAAAGGGCTGCTGAAGATAATCAGTTCTTGAAAACTAATACTATGGGTTGATGTCTAACCCTTCTTCAGTAGTTCTCGGTCTGGTTATAAAGGCAGCTTTCTGGGAAAAGTGGCTTAACTCACACTTTAAAAATGTGGGGGTGGAAAGGCAATTTCTTGATCATATTTTAAGTTTCTTATGCATGGGTTGCCTTTTCAGCAGAGGTGTGTTTCCTTTTTCTACATGTTCTACCATTGCTGCTGAGAGGATCAGGTTTCTATCTTGAAAAGGAGCTCTTGCCTATGGCCATGGCTTGCTGGAGTGCAAACTCTGAATCAGATAGCGGTGCACTGCGCAGTCACTGGGTTGGCTTTGCTGAGAAGCATGATTTTGGGATACGGAAACGCAGGCTGTGGGAAAGAGCCTGGCACCAGGCGACGCTCAGGAGCGTTCTGATAGGTTTATATAACAGAACCCGAGATGGAAGTTAGAAGGTACTGATGGTCACGGTGTGTGGTGGGCAAGGTGTCCGTCAGTGAATACGCACCAGCAGGACAGGGGCAGAACCCCGGGGCTGCTTTCCCTGGTTGCTGGGTGGATTCAACCTAAAGCGGACAAGGTGCCAGGAGCAGACACCTACTTACCTGCAGAGGCTAGAGACGTGCAGCCCTTGCTCTGGCGCAGCGGTGACTGCTGGGGGTCAGTGCTGCTGAGGCAGATGCTGGCACCCCGCTCCCCTCACCCCGCAGCCCTCACCACACTCTGCCCCCCCCCCCCCCCCCCCCCCACACCACTTGG
>JBCJKH010056749.1:0-16648 GCA_039877255.1 Loriculus beryllinus
AAGGAAAAGTAGCACTGAACCTCCTACCTCCATTTTCAAAGTTTTATCCCCTTTAACAAACAGATGAACTGTCCTACTATCAGAAGTGCTTGAGAAACCTTATATATTTCTGAAGAAACAGAAGGATCAATTTTATCCTTCGGAATGTTTGACAAATGATCTCTATCAAGACCTAACCTTTTGTTTCAGGTTCTATAGGCTCCGACAAGTGCTCCAGAAGAAAACCTAAGGGAGAATCTTTTTTTTTTTTGTTTTTACATTCTTGTGAGGAAAAATACAAGATTACATATTTGTTGAAGACAGGCAACTCTGTAAGAAAGGGAATGGAAAAAGGTACGCCTGGAATTATATAGAAAAGTTTTAATCACCAGAATCTTGTTTCAGCTGCAACAAACAGGCCAGTTTTAGGAAAAAATATCACAAAGTAAAACTACCTGTCTTACAATCAGTTCTAGTTTCTAAAACATATAGAATATTAGGGATCATACAGTCAACAATTAGGGTAAACAAAAAATAAATAAAAACAAACATCCAGAATAAATGAAAGGCACCAGTTTTCCATCATTCTACATCAAACAGTATAAAAGAAGTACAACCTAGCCTTCTGTATGCTTTCCACCTTCAGGCTACTAAGAAAATCAAAGGCAGCAAGTCTAAAACAGGGCTCCAGTGGACTCTCAGAAAAAGAAACATGAGATGCATTTGAAATATTCTGCCCACCAGATGTGGGCAATTCACCCAAAGGAGAATGCTGCTTGATTGGAAAAGAAAAGGACTTCTTTCAGCAAGGAACACAGGCTGCACTTGTGCAGCCCAGGAAACACCAAGATCACTTTGAAGGCAAACCTTTCACAAAACTTACTTGCAGCATGTCATCCTCTATCCCTGTCCTGGAAACCTGTACTTGTGGAATGCATTAAGAGACGCAAATAACACAGCATGCAAATCTCAAATAAACATGATGACTCAAGGGTACTGCAGCTCTAAGTATTAAACCTACTCTGTCAAAACTGAGGGTAACAGGCTTGCTGCAACACTGTTCTTTGAGAGTTTCTGATTTTGCTGGGTTTTATGTAGAGCTCTAAAGTTTGAATCCTCTACACTGTCCACTAAATAGGTTCCCGTTTCCTTTCAACAGCTGTGTATATGTATACATACACAAAATGCATACACATACTTACGCAAAAGCTGAAGTCTTGGGATCTTTCCCTTCTTCAGCAATCACAGAAATTAAACAATCGCCTGGACAATTTACTTACTGATGTCTTGAACTGGGGCTCTCTGAACAAATTCAGTTTGTAATCACAGAACCATTCCTAGATAATAGGGCATGAACAGAAGTACAAAAATGTTAACCTATTGCCTTATCATGGCCTTATTAGGCCATTTTCACTTTATTGACGACATCTTTGATAATTACTGTAAAATAGACTCCACATGGATATAGTATGGTATTTGGGAATAATTTAAAACATGCTAGATTAGGAAAAACTCTCTTACTTTCAAAAGAAGCCACTGACAAACACTTTTAATGACATTTTAAAGCAGTAACCCATCTTCCCCAGCAACTAAGAAGCTGAGTTTGAATCCTCAAACTCTTATTAACTCCAGAGTCAGCAGCTTCTCTGAAGTACACAATAATTTCAAACCTTATTATAAAAGGATTGACTTGTAGGGTAAAACCCCAACTTATGAGGCATAAAGCAAATTAAATTGATTTTAAAGTCTAAAATGCAGTGACTGAAATCCAAGAGCTTTCAAATGACCACTAGTACTTAACACTAGTATTTAAACTGGAAAGCATGTTTCAGAACTTTGAACTGACCATGTAAGTGAAGACTTACATGAGCTGAATAGATGCTTTCCAATTTAATCGTCTATTATTTCTGTAAGAATTGTCTTCATTCCCCCAAGTTTATCTATAAAGAGGTCATATCTAAGTTTGCCTTTCACTAAAATGGTTAAAGCTGAATAATCACATCTTAATGGTTTTCAAAGAGATATGTTTCTGTCTAGTAAATATTCATGAATAAAAAATATCACCTATTTTGAGTAATACGTTATTAATTGTTAAAACTCCAAGCAGCTCATAAATCACAGGAAATCCTGTGAAAGACAGCAAGACCTCTTCATTCCTAGAGCATGTTTTGCAGCAAATAGATTAAGTGTAAAAAGGACAAAAAGCAACCTAACTTCTCATTCACACACAGTTCCACATATTTGCTGACCAAAAGACAGTATTTGTTACCAACAACTTTAGTAAACAGTAACATAAGATGATTCGACATCTTGAAAGTTAACCTCTTTTTAGGTTGACTTACTTGGATTTTCTGTTTACAATCAGCCTCACTGGTCTCAGGGCACAATTTCACATGACATTACTCTTAAGCAAGCCATTTCCAAGCATTCTCCTTCCTATTAGTATACAGTCTCATTTATATGACAAAACCACCAGCGTGACTCTTTTAAGTTACACCATCTGAATTATCGAATCTACACTAGGGCTGGACCTACAGGTACATCAGCAGAACTTTAATGGAATCTGAGAGGAATCAGAAAACTGGGCATTTTAATAAGCAATGACAGCCACATGAGTCAAGATTAGCAATTTTAGATTTTATCAACAATGCTGGGCTCCAAGACTTAATACATCCTTAGTCAGCTTTATTTTATCAAATTGGTGTGGTGAGGATACCAGAACACGTTCAATCCAAATCAAATGCAGACAAAAGTCACTTTGCATACCACAGGTCACTAAAAATGCCTGTATTCAACATTGTTCTGATGCACACCTTGAAAAAGCTATAATAAAGAACAGAATTAGTGGACACAGGGATAAGTACCATACATTCATTTATCAGTGGGACTTCTGTAAAGGATAAGTCCTTTAAAGGAAGCAAATATATGGAAGAGGAGATGCTCAGTATATGGTTTCCAAAAGGTTTTTGAAAAGTTCCTCTTAAAAGTCTTTCAGGACAACCACCTAACTGTTGCAAAAATAAGTATGTGACTAGAAGACAGAGTGAATGCCAGTTCTCATAGCAGAAGAAAATCAACAGGAGTTCTGCAGGAATCTGCGGTGAAACTGTGATACTAACATTTCACTAATTAGTAACTTGGGTAAGGAGGTAAGCTGTAAAACAAAGCTTCTCCATGATATTAACTTCTTCTGGGTAACAAGGGCAAGAGTATTCTGAAAAACTGTAAAGATTAAGCAAGCGGACTACAGAATGGCCCATGGAATTCAGGGTATGAAAACGTAAAGAGTAATGGAGACTATCCTAATTTTATATATATAATGATGAGTCTGGCGCTGACCATTACCTCTCAGGAATGCGATCTTGGGTGCTGCAAGAAACTGCTTTATAAAAACCTCAGCTGAATGCTTATTAGTTATAAAAAGCAAAGCAGATGGTTAGAGCATTCCTGTGAAATACGTTAGCTTGAGATATGTACAACCTTGAGCATGACGCAAAGTCCTAGTCCCCACCTCTCAAAGAGAGGCAACTAGAAAACGAGCAATTAAAGTGAACAAGGACCACAGAATGCATGAGAAGATTTATGCCCAAAATACAAGCTACAGATCTTTCATCCAGGAGAGAGAAAAGTGCAAGAAGAGGTAACAGAAGGCCATAAAAAAACAAAGTGACAGATAGGATTGAATGTTTACTGCCTCCTCCAGTACAGCAAATAAAGGTTGTCAAATAAAATCAGACGCAGATGCAAAACAAAAAATGATTATTTGCAGTCTAGGCAGCAGAGCTGGTGAACTCCTGGCCACAGGATGGTATAGATGCCATGCTAAGAAAGCCAGTGAACTGAAAACCACTGGAAATGGGGAAGGTTTCCAATGCAAAGGAAGCATCATTTATGCTTGTCTAGTTCTTTGCTCCTTATGGCAGACAGTTTTGTAATACCACGGAAGACAATATCTGACCTGACCCAGTATATCAACTAATTTGTTTCTAAATAAATAAATAGAAATATTTGAAGCTTTCTTGGTAAGCTTTTGTAGAAGTCACACTTCTAGCAACAGTCTTAGTTTCAAATGGTTTAACCAGCCAACCAACATAAATGCACCTTTTGAATCCAAAAATTAATTACCTCCAGCAGATACTTATATTTAGAATACTAGAATGCTTGTATGCAATTTCATGTACAAGGGAAATACAGTGAAAATATGAAAGCACTTCTTCAGTCTTCTCAGTTGTACACTTACTTAAACCCTGGTGCAGACACAAATCTTTTCGCTCATGACAGAAATGAAGTATCTGTTTTGAGCTTGTCCCTATTCTTGATACGGTCCAGCCAGCCAGCCAGCATAACCTCCCAGACCATGAAACGGAGGCATGTGTATCAGGTCCTGGCTAAAAAATGGGGGAAAGAACTACAAATCCCTCACTGGGAGAAGGCAGCACTGCAGGGTGAAAGGATGAAGCAGCAGCCCCACTCTAGACTTGTTGAAATTACTGCAGATCTGCACCCTTCTTCACAGGCATGCATTTGAGAGGGTTGAGTGGATAGTGAATGAGACCAAAATCCTCATTCTGGAATCAGTGTTGATCCCATCCCTCATCATTTACCTTGCTCCTCTCTCAAAATTCCTACTGCTCCTGCAAGAACGGTTTAGCTGCTCACAAAACTGTAACTGAACAACCACACTTCACCCTTGAATATATGAGGTTAAATAGCAGTAACTTGAATTCCCTAATATGTAGCCTGTACATCCTGGTAGTTCAGTGTCATCTACATGAGTATTTTTGTAGCAAGTAGAAAATGAACAACCAGGTATATAATAAAACTTTCAGAATGCTGTTTTCATAAGCTTCCATAACAAAGATTGAATTTAAAAATAAACAGAAACAGCTTTATGTTCATGTACATGCAATGAGAGATAAAGTTCTTGTAATAGCTTGATCATTATAAGTTCAGGACAGTCTTGAAGCTACTTAATCTTTAATACAGGCTTATTAACTTTATTTTACTGCTAGGAGGCTATAATGCTAACAGTAAGACTACAATATTTCAAAAATATTCCATGAAAAGACATGCCTTTTTTCAAATAACAGAGCAGTTAAGATTACTCTGTCCAAATGCTTTGTTTTGATAAGTATTTTTAGCAATAATTGCTAGGCATTACTAATGACATCTCACAATGTTTGACCTTTCTTCAACTGTTTCAGCAAAAAAACCGTACTTCCTCAAAATAGCAATATAATAAAAAACCTAATAAAATAATATTAAGTATCACCATTATATTCCTTTCTCCCTTTTAATAGTCACCTAATAAAGCTGTATTTTTCTGAACTTGAAATGGTTTAAATTAACCACAGTACCTTCAATACCTTAAAAAAATACAAATTTATGCCATAACAGTTCTTAAATGCACAACTGAGTTTCACCAACTCTCCCTCCTCCCACTTCCTGACACAATACTCAAAAGGTTATATAAAAACGAAAGGACAAGTACATACACATATAGGCACAAAATGCTTATATTCACAGATATCAGGTTTCCACACCCATGCTCATCCATTAACATTAGCAATGAGCATGGCATCCTGTGGTTTTATCCTGTCCTTTACCTGTATCCTGCACTTTTACCCCGTACTATCAAACACCAAAATGCTGTGAAATACTTCGAGGGAAGGTTAATAAGATTTTAATGAGCTATGAGCAAGGACAGACATCGCAGTTAACCCACTCCAGCCAATCTTATCTCACCAGAGGATTAGAATCAGCACAGAAGAATCTTACCCCATAGTGGGAACAGTAGTATCAGGTAGCACCAAGATGCCCTTCCTCTCCCCCAGCTGCTCCATGTTACAAATGCTCATTACTCCATTACAGATAAAACAGAAGAAACGCTGCCTGCATTCTGTGCACCACCTTGAGCCACATCCAAGTTGCAGACTCACTGTTTGTCCTTAAAGAGCCAAATAAACTTTATAGCCTCAATTCCTCTTCTTCCATCTTTAAGTAGGGGATTAATATGGATGTCTGAAGACTGCCTCAAGATCTACAGATGAAAAGCGCAACAAAAAATTATAGAAACCTTCATATTTACTACAGAGGGATATATACAGTGGGCAGATATACAGAAGTACCTTCTAACTTCTGTTCAAGGTTTTGAACATAGGTACCAAGGACTACCCATCGACAGCAGTATGCAAAACAAAAAACACTCTGTTTTAAATACAGTAAAAAAAATAACAAAATAGTATTATCACCATTATAGTCTATTCTCCATTTCAACAGTCATCTAGGAATCTGTATTTCAAGTGAGCTGTACTTTACTCAGCCCGACTGCAAAAAGGGTGGGCTAGTACAGGGGTTATCAAACTGCCTAAGCTACCTCTAGAGACACGGCATCTTCAAAGACTGGCAGGGAATAGCCTCCTTTAACCAGATTTTGTTAAGTGTTTCTTAAAGAAAGCTTTAGCTCTATCTCAGAGACATTTAAGATGGAAGGATGCACGGAAAAAAGGTTGGTGAGTGAGGACAACATACTGCTGGGGTGTGGGGACCGACAAAAAAAGAAAAACACATATTATATGTGTTTCTATCACAATGAAAGTAAACTGTATAGCCTTTATCTATTCCACCATCAATACCTTTTTTTTTACTCCTACAGTAGACTGTTCTGTTCTTACAATTTAAGAAAGAAGATGTATGTTCCAAGCATAACAGCTCCTACAGCCTCTATTCTCTCAGAGAAGAGACTGCAAGAGTAAACTTCCATTATCCCAGCATTCCCAGGTATTATTCTTTGGAGTTTTTGAACTGTTTTCAACATCTTGTTTTGTTCAAGTCAAAAGACTCAGGACAGAAACTTTTATTCCTTTCATCAGGTTTGTAGCACATTCTGAATACCCAGTGCCCTAGAAGAGGCTAATTTACTAATATAGACCTCAAATTCAAAAACTGAATTAAAAAAAAGACAAGCTTTCAGATACATGTACTTAGCTATAAATCTATGATCACCTGTTTCAGCACTGCTGAAACTCAGCAGCACAGATTAAGTCAAAAAGTACACAAAAGTTAAGCAAACACATCAGCATTGGGCAACAACTGGCACATTATCCAACTAAATTCATTCACCTCTTGCTCTCCATTTTCTTTCCAGATGCTCTTGTTTAACCCACACAAGCCTACTATGAAACTGGTTCAAAGCAAGCCCAACAACATGAAAATACATTAATGGGCACTTATCTATCCCTAACTGCTGAGGAAAAAAAAAAAAGAAAAAAAGTATTTTCTTCAACTCTTGCAATTAACTTTTTGAAAAAAAACTTAAAAATTCCCATTGCAGAAAATACTTTTTAGTTAAGTCAATCTGTACCAGAGTTAACTCACTAGCAACCATATTTTTTTGTTCCAAATCAAGAACAGTCCTTGCAGTAAGAATCCTAAAAGCAATTATGCTAAAGTTATACCAATACTTACCCAAAACATAGGCTATCCACAAGAAGTGTGAAATAGGGTTCAGTTTGCCTTTTTTCTTAAAAAAAAATAAAAAAAAACCCAAAGAAAAACAAACCCACATATAGACACATCTGTTCTAAAGATACAAGGATAAACACTGTAGCAGCTACACCATCACCTCTACTGAGTCAGCCTTCTTGCCTCCCAACTCATCCACATCCTGCACCATCCACAAAGTGAGTCTTATTCAGAAATTAATAAACATTAAAATAAAAAAAAAATTTAAAAAGCGCCAAAAATTATTTTTTTGGCTCAACTTAAGTTTCTTCTGGTCGCCCTACACTGCCCAGGTGCTCTATTTGGCACAAGGGAGGGGAAAAAAAATTACATGACTTAACTCTCTTAGACCACTGCTCTCTTGAAGCAGTGATGAAATTGCAGCCCAAGACACAAAGCTGAACAATTAACCTTTTACAAGAGCTTTATTAGTTCCACAGTGAACACCAAAGAGATAAAGTCATTGGGACAAATCCGTTCTACAAACTAGATTACCTGCTTGTTTAGTTTATCAAAGCTGAGGTAATGAAGTTATAGGACAGTTCACAGGAAGACTACCACACCACAGCAAAAACCCTCCCAAATATAAGTATTGATCCTTACTGCAGGCTGCAACAACACTTGTTACGGACTCTCTCAGAATGCCTGGAGAAAGCAGGTTTAGACACCCAGAAAAGAAAAAGCAGCTCAAATTTTATACAGGACTTGAGAAAAGCATCAAGTCACACTGTTCTTCAAGACAATAGTACTGAAAAGGTCTTTTGCAAGTTTAGTTTAAACACTACTAAGAGCAAAATCTTAATAGCTTGCCAAAAAAGCTATCTCGCTAAAGCACTGACACTAGGTAACACACTGAAGTCTCTCAAAGTACTAAAGCAGAATAGATACATTCTTACTTTCCAATCTTCCTGGTGTCACAAACAAACACTGATTTTTAATACTGTTTTTTCCTCCTTCCATTTATTCTATGGGCATTTACTACAAAACTACAGGATAAATCCCAGAATGTTAGGGACCATCAGCAATTCTCAGATTTTTGGTGCTAAACCTCACTTGAAGAAAGTCATGAATGTTTTACACTCTCATTCCTTCTTCTCTGCTGGCACTTTACTGTATCAAGTACCAGTAATCCATGGTAATGCAGTTGTAGAAGGAAACAGAGGGCACCAAAGGCTCAACTTCCTGCATTTTGCTCTTGCTTCAGACTGTTCTGTGAGAGCAGCTGAAAGCTAATGTGGCTGAAGCTCATCTTCCAATCTATTTTTTACCAAAAAAAGGAATCTTTGAAATGCCTTTCAGGTACTCTGGATCACACTGCAAAAGGGTTTTAAAGTGACAGGAATGTGATTTGCTTCAAAAGTTTGCCCTGATCCAGTCCTCTCCCAGCAGGCTCTGCTGTAACTGGAGCTTAAGCAGCTAGCTAGTCTACCTGGACCTCACCAAGTCCACGCAGGGAAACAAAGGCATCTCTATCTATACTGGGTTCTCTAGCACAGATAGGGCGAAACACAACTCAAGAACAAAAGTGTTAGTTGGTCCTAAAGGCAGAGAGCAGAGGTCTTGACAAAGCTTACTTTGTTTGCCCCAGTACTGTGTGCCACTAGTTGGAAAACCAGCTCTAAATTAGAATCAAAATGAGCATATCAACAGCTAGATATCCGTGGTCATTACAGGAATCAGAAGTTAGCAGTGCTGGAGGATTACTCCTCTCAAGACACACACAGATCTTCCCTTATCTTCTGGAACAAAGCATGTGTTTTGGTTTAGGGGTTTTATTTTGTTTTTAGCTAGCGAATTATTCTGAAAACAAGAAGTTTTGGCTAAACATTCACAACTCTCCATCATGACAAGGTATCAGTTTATTCCTGAAATCCGATTTAAACGCTGGAACACGTATGCTTGAATACATACCAAACTGAACACGTATGCTTGAATACATACCAAACTGAGAAAACTACTGAGATGATTTTGCTGGAAATGAGTCGCACAACAGCCATACACTCAAACACTAGAACACCACAGCAAAGCAAGAGACCACTCCAGTAGTCCTGAATGTCACCAGCACAACACCTCAAACCTCCATTTAAAACCAGCCTGCAGAACAGAACTCAAGCAGGAGACTGTAGGCACACTATTACACCCTATGCTAAAAATTAGACTACACTCACATTATAAAATCCATTAAGACAATTAATGAGGCAGAGATCATTCTTTCATTTCCATTCATTGTCATGCCTGGTGATTTTCACTCAGTTGACTCATTTTTGTACTAACAGTGTAATAAAATTTACGTTATATTTCGGAAAGTATGGTTTGACAGAGCTTTGTAAGAATCTAGCACTAATTACAGAAGAATATTCAGCAGGCCCTCCATAAACTTGACAATGCTAACTAGAGGGAAATTAGTAATGTTTAATGGCAGGCCTATTTAGAAGCTGGCTACAATCCATATAGCCATATTCCAAAGTTAGGCTGTCATTTTCTGCCATTCTGTAACAGTATCTGAAGATCAACTATAAGGCTAGTAAAGTGTTTCCAAGATTGACAGGTTTTCTATGGCTTTCCCTGCTTCTCTCAGCCACTTGAAACCAAAGTTAACACCACTGAGCGTCACTGCTAGCCATACCATTCTGCACAGCAACTCAATTAAGTCACATCAGTTTCTCCAATAAGCAGCTGCTAAGTATGGAAGAAGTAAAACACAATTCAAGAAAAAGAGCAGTTTTCTCCCCCGCTGCCTCTCATCCCTTCACCAGAACAAAATTAAAGCACAAATCTTGAGTTCTGGAGAAAGGTTAGGGAAGTAGAGTTATTTTTCTTCTCTCTGATCCCACACTCTTTAAAAGCAACCCAAAGATTAAAAAATGCCCTCAACAACAGTAACACCTCCCTCTTGTAGTCAGGACTTGGAAAGACAAGGCAGAGAAACCTTTCCTTTCCAACAGAAAGAATTAACTCCTCAGCTGTACAACAGGTAGTATCTGGAGGGCAGAGATCAATCCTTCAAAGAGGTCCTCTAGACAGTGCCCTGCCAGAAGCAGCAACCAAGACTGTAAACAGCTATGAGTTAGCACCAAAATAGCATTTGTTCTGTCAGTTCTTCCTATTTACACCATGCTAGAAGATACAGGAGTAAGATTTCATTGTTATTTCTTTTGCATATAAAACTAAGTTAAAAAGAACCACACAAGCCATTTAAAATGGCATACAGAAAACACTGAACAGCCACCAGATGCAGAGAAAGGGATTACTCACAGACTGCAAAGCACAAGTGTTTTAAAAAGGTCAGTAGTTTCAGATATGGGAATCAGCATCAAGCATCCCTATTCTACCAGTTAGTATCCTGCCTTTAAACACTATTTCTACAGCCCTTTTCATCTCAAAAAGGCTGTTAAAAATGTGCTCCTGTGCAGCCTATGTACCAAAATGCCTTCTTCTTCCAAGAACAGAAGGATGAAGGAAATACAAAGAGGGAAACGGCTGTGGAAATGCAATTCACAACCATCCAGAGAAACTTTCAAACACTGCTTGGGGCCACAAAACACCATCCCAAAGGTCGGAACATAAATCTAGCACTTCGGGACATTCAACAGTGACTTGCAGTGGGGAAAACTAAAGCCCCATTTCCACACTCGCTATGACCTTACAGCACATAGAAACAGAAGCTGGTTAACTTCTCTTCGGCATAAACTCAAAGCTTGTTCTTTTTCCACGATGACAATTTAGGTCACCTGCCCTAAAATCCCGGGAAGATAAGGGGGAAAAGAACCCACAACAAAAAAAAATCAAATCAAAACAAAGCCTTGGATCCCAGCGCAGCGATGACTCTGCAGGAGCAGAGGCGCGGAACGGAGCGCGTATTTCGGCGAGGCGGGCTCCGACCCTGCCGTTCGCCGCCTGCCCCCCGGTACCCCTAAACGGCTGGTAGCAGATACACGGCCAGCCCACCGGCCTCCATAGCGGCGGCCCCCGGGGCGCGCTCCACCGGGCTCCCCTCAGGGCCGGCTCGGCGCCTCCTGCGAGGCGGAGCGGCGTTGCTGCGGGCCCGGTCCGGTCCGGTCCCGCTCTGCCGCGGCGTGGAGGCACGGGGCAGGGTGAGGGGATGCCCGCGGCGGTGGGCGGAGGAGCAGGCTGGGCCCGGCGGAGGGCCGCTCACCGGCGTGCTGGTCCCGCGGCCACAGGTAGTAGGTGGCGGGGATGACGATGAGCCCCACGAAGCTGGTGAGGAAATAGAAGAACGTGTTGCCGCTGTCGTCGTACTGGAACTGCTGCCCCGCCATGGCCGCTCAGCGCCGTGCCGCCCACCCCCTGACCGCCGCTGCCGTCCCCCGCAGGCGGCACGGTCTGGCCGTCCCGGGCCCGAGCACGGCCGCTCCGGGATCCCGCGAGAACGGGCGCTCCCCCGCCCCCTCCCGGGCACCACCGCCGCGGAAGGAGACGTGTCACTGTGCAGCCACCATAGCCGTGTGACGTCACCGGCAGCACCCCCTCCTCACCCGCACCCCGCCCGGCTCGCTGATTGGCTCTCCGAAAGCCCCGCCCCTCGCCTTCCGCCGTGCGGCACGCGGCACCTGAGGAGCGCGGCCCGGTTCGGTGCGGTTGCTTGCCGGTCTCCGTCCGTCGGGCGATGTGTCCCCGCGGGCGGGTGGCCGATACCTCTGGCTGCGGAGACGGGGGTGCCACCGCCGCCTATTCTCAAGACGGCGCCCCTTCCCTGAGGTAGCTGCCCGGCAGCCGCCTGTTGTTCCGTGTCCGCATCCGCCGGTGAAATAGATGTCCTCCGGGGCCCTGAGGAGCGGTGGGGCTGGCGTCTGTGGTGTGCGGGAGTGCTGCTGTGGCGGTGCTGGTTTCATCCCGAGCGTGGGTGAAACTGTGGTTTGCCCTGGGCATGGGGCAGCGAGGGGACGGGATCGGGAGAGCTGCAGGAGCACGGCTAGAGAAGAGAGGGCAGCGATGAGGGGAGAAGTCGGGCAGCAACTTTCGGAAAGTAAATAAAGGACTAAAAGGCACAATATTCTTAAGGTGTGTAAGAACTTGGGCGGGAAGCAGCATTCGGGGGGTAAAGAACCAATAGAACTGTTGTTGAAGACATAATATTTCCGTAAACGAAGGACCATTCTTTAGCAGTAGTATTAATTCAGACACACAAAAGTCCTCATGATTTGCAGGGTAGACCCTGATCTGCCGCTTGAGGGCAAGCGTGTGTGTCAAATCACAGGAGTGCCCTTTCTCACAACACAGCAATGTCCCGCTACTAGCACTGGAGGTGGACCCTTCCACATGGGGAGGGTCTCCATGCACACATGGGTTGCTGCAGCTGTGGGGGCTGCCCCCAGCATCTTACAGTCCGCTGCAGGGTCTGCCTGGCTTCCCTTCAGCACCCTGCACCAGGTTCACGTTGCTTGGAGTTACATGCGTGGTTACTTGCACTGTGGTTTCACAGTCACAGCATCTTTCTTGCATATGCACTGATGATGTTTCCGATCTCGTGGGCAAGTGTCAGCTGCTGACTGCTGCTACCAAGCATGCACCTTCAGCTTTTATGAACGGAATGTTACAAAAATGCAGTCCACTGAGTTCAATGCTACCTTAATTCCTACCTACACAAGCTGGAGACCCAAATTACTGGCAGGAGAAGGAGAGCGTCCCTTAATCTCTGAAAGAAAAGCTCTGACAAACCTAGTAAAGTATCAAAGATGACAGCCTTTAGGTAGGAATGGTGATATTTAGAACATTTCAGCTGCAACAGGTAGGTGGTTTCCAAGCAGAATTAAAGCATTTATGATTATGAAGTGGAACTTACAATCCAGAAGATACACCTAAACCAGCAGATGTGATAAATTGTGCCCCGTATACCACAACTTTCCTGATCTTCTGTGAAGGGGAGTCCCTTCCCACAGTCGATGGAGTCTGGAGAGCAGGGATTTCCAGAGGCAGTGACTGGCTGACAGATGGTGTTAGAGAATTCTGCATACCAGCCACCATATAGCGGGGTTTGACTCTTGAGTGTCTACTGAATCAAGGAGCTGAAAAGACATTCTTCTATAAAGTGCTTTTGATTAACAGCACTACAGCTTGAGCTGGGTGCCTTCAAAAAGGGCAAAAACAAAGAAACCCCTGGACATTTACATATCTTTGCAATCTGAGTGCCCCACCAGTTTTAAGGTCTGGGGTCTTCATGATTTTATTGCTTCAGTTCAATCACTGTTTCATTGCTAAGTGGTTGCTAAGTAGTCATCTTATACAATATACAGTCGTGTATCCAGTCTCATACCCTCTTAGAGCAGTTTTGGCTGGTTCTGTAGTTAGCTATTTAGCATATTGTAGTAGAGTTGTTATAGTTCATATGCACAACCTATAGGCTTTGTCTAGCTATTAATGTTTAAGCTGCTAGTGATGTTTCAACTAACTTTTTCTACAGTAGCTCTCCTTTTGTTATCGCATGGGCAGAATATTTGTAGCCTCTAAGTTGTGAACAGATTACAGCGAATGATCCAACACTGAATGCAAACAAACAGTATTGCAAAGATCATTAGAAAAATTAATAACCGATAATTCATTTTGCCCAACTCCTAACTCTGGTACCCAGGAGATGACCCAAGACCTTACTTCTTAGAATCAGCTGAAGTCTTGTCCAGTTGCACTTTAGGCATTAATTTTACTTGTTCCCACAACTTTCGGACATCAGCTGAAATCCTTCCACTTTGGTCAACATACGTGCAACAACTGGTGTTAATAATTGTACATACTCCCCCATGGGAAGATAACAAAGTATCTATTTTGATACACCATTCTGTTTCACAGCCTAATTTTGGAGAGCTGCAACACCTGTTCTTGTAGTGCCCTAATTGCATCAGCACTATTATTGCCAAGGATTTGTCTCCGCAGTGTTAACCAAGGCCTTTTCTAATTTGCTCACTCCCAACCATCTAGTGAAGGAGTGGAATGCAGCCAGCCTTTCTGTTCGTGCATTACTATGTTTGTTCCTATAAACAAATGTCCCTAACCATGATCCTGATTCCATAATCAAATTTGAAACACAAAAATATTAGGAGTAATGGCTCCTAACATACAAGTTTCTGACCAATCTCCTCATAATGTTTTGCAAGCTCTCTTACCACATATCTAAAACAACCCTTTTCCCTCAGATACAGAGCAAGGTGTATTGGAAAAGTCCCCAAGTATTCCAGCTATTCCTATTTTGTTTGGTTACAATCATTAAAGCTGCCCACAAGGGTAGCACCTTTGTATAGGAGCTTCAGTTGAAATGGGGGGAGCCTGATGTTTTACACCTCTTGGATATTTGCTCTTTGCTCTTGGGATTACCACCTCCCATTGTTGTGAATCAGTGTGGTCTTGATGGTAAGCAGTTACTTGGTATAGGGATCTCTAACAGGGGAATGCTTGAAGCTGAGTGTCATGGGAAGTGAGTACATATCCCATATCCAACATTTATTTTTTGTAGTAATTTATACTGGTTATGACAAGTTAAAATAGAGGTTTTCTCTCCACTCATAATGGGGCTTTCCCTTTATCTGTGTAGTAAGATCAGCAAATGTTAGTAACTTTACACATAAAACCTCCACAATCTCTCCTATAAGGGTAGCATGTATACTAAGATGGATAAGGCCCCTTATAAGTAGTCTCTGATAGTTCACTTAACCAGGCACCAGTGGAGTCCCATGTTCAAGTAGCTCTGGAAAAGAAATAAAAATGGCATGAATTCAGAGCTCCTTCATCCTTCAGAAATTCAAATGTGCTTTATCTCCAAAGTACCAATCATGTCTGAGTGGTGGACCTGGGCTTCCTTCCCTGTAACCTTTACAGCAAGGTAAGAACTTAATAAGAAATTACACAGCCCCTCCTACCTGGGTTCCAGCTCAGATTTACAGGAAAATACTTCTATTAACACTTTGTCCACAGGCTGCACTCTGTACCTGTATCTCTGGAGAGGTGGGTTGGTACCACTGAGAGTGCTCCTTTCTAATTTTGAAACTTCATTGTAAATTTAGAATGCAGTGTGTTAAATGCTTATCTCCATTCAAGAGGCTGGTTTTGGCTAGGATACAAGTTCTAGGCACAGCTAAATGTCTTCCAAAAAGAACTTCAGCAGGTGATGGTCCTAAGGTTTGCCTAAGGGCATTCTGAATGTCCCATAAGGCTAAATTTAATGCTTCTGACCATTTTAACCATGTATGTGCTCATATTTTAGATATTCTCTCTTTAATAGTTCTGCTCGTTCATTTTACTTGCCCAGATGCTTGAGGGTGATAAGTGGTGTGCAATCTTTTTTCTATCCATAAATGCATAAAGTTGGTCAATTATTTCTGCAGTGAAATGCAACCCTCTGTCAGATTAAATAGATACTGGTACTCCATGCCTAGGGATAATTTCTTTAAGGAGAGCTTTTATTACTCCTTCAGTGTCTGCTTTTCTGTTTGGGAAAGCTTCTAATCCTGATAATTGGTCTACTATCACTAGCAAGTATTTATATCCACACAGTGCAGGTGTATCAGCATAATCTATTTGCAATATTTGGAATGGAGAAAGCGCCCAAGGTCAATTTTCCAATTCATACACTGGAAAATTTTTTGACAGGTAGGACAGGTATTAATAATTCTTTAGCAGCTGCATAGATGGATGGGCTGGAATACTTGCTGTGCTTGGTTAGCCAATGCTTCCATTGGGCTTTATCATGGAATCATCAAGTTATAGTCATCAGGTATTTATAGAATCATAGAATCCTAGAATAGTTAGGGTTGGAAAGGACCTTAAGATCATCTAGTTCCAATCCCCCTGCCATGGGCAGGGACACCAATAATGTTTAGGAAGGAGGCACCAAAACCAATCTCGTATACCTTAAACCTCCACTTTTCTCTTTAATTGCTATTTAATTTCTTAGGTAAGACTGTTTTTTTCCCTTTGAACAAACCCAAACTCAGGATCCCCATCTTTAACCAATCTGGTTTTTTTCCTACCGGTAGCACTGGGGTTTTACACGGGGATTCACACACTAAAGATTCCTTGGGCAAGGATTTTCCTGTTCTTCCCGGGGATGTGCCACTGCTTTCCAGCAGGGGGCACGCCTCCCCTTGGTTTCGCTAGTGTGGGGTTGTGGGTGGGGGGGGGGGAGGGGGGGGGGGGGAGGGGGGGGGGGGGGGGGGGG
>JBCJKH010056749.1:24543-35601 GCA_039877255.1 Loriculus beryllinus
CTAGAACCTCCCGAGCAGGGCGCCTTTGGCTTTCCACAGCAGTCTCATGATGGGTCAGCTGGCGGTGACACCGCCTCTGACAGCTCACATGTCAGACCTTCCCTGCCTGACTTCTGCCTTTGTTATCGCGGAGCCTCTTCACCGACAATCAATCCCTGCTTCAGGTTGCAAAGAGCTCCCAGTAAGAGCTGAAACAGATTTGAAATCAGTGGGTAGCCATCACTTGTGCTAATGAAAGGGGAAAGCACAGCACTTGTGCTCCAGATGACCTCTCTCAGGCTCTCACCTTACAGAAAAACCCCAAATGTAAAAGTAAGTGGAGAGGGGAGCAGCTAAACAGCAACAGCTGGGAGGGAAAACACTGGGTTCAGCTTTAGTGCACGTCTCGGTTTAAGGGGAAAAAAGTCATTCATATGCGGGATAAAGAGATTGCAGACATGATTGAGAGCCTAAGAAATGTTTGACTTTCCTAATCTTTCAGGGAAATCATTCTGCTGCAAAGTCTTATTCGGTCAACTCAGCGTGAAACCCCTTGGTACCAAGGGGAAAGAAAACCCACTTGTATTTGAGAATCACCGCAGTAGTTAGCACCGTGGGCACATATGTTTCTGATGGACTGCACATTTCTGAGTGGTTCCAGCATTGCCTTGGGCTGGTTAGTTTCAGCCTCGCATCAGTCTGGCAGCAGCATCAAGGCCAGGAGGGTCCCAGGCTGCCAGTGTGGCACAGGAAGATCAAAGTGGGGTAAACCAGGATGAGGCTGGCTGAGATAACCTCTGAGGACTGGGACTAACAAAGCCACATTTGTGCCCATGGTCAACTGATTGTGGTGCCAAGGAAGTGTCAAGATCTGACCGAAGCTTTCCCTGCAGTGGTGACTTGTGCAGGCTCTGTTATGTGGGATTTTGTCATGTCTAACCGAAGCTGAGGTCACAGCCCTTCTGAGAGGTAATTTCATTCCATTCCTCAGCTGCCATTATCATTAAACTTGTAGGAACCCGTTTCTCTTTGCGTGTTTCCAAGCCCAGTTTGATTAAGATTTGCAAAGAGATTCAAAAGCCACGATGGCATAGTCTGCATTCACACCCCATAAACACAGAAGCTTGCTTTCCCCAGGAAGCCAAGCTCAGAAACGTGCCTACCCTCTTTGAGGGCTATTTTGTTGAAATCCCATGTTGAGAACACACCATCCCATGCTTACCACAGGCACCAAGAGTCACACAGCAGAAGCAGCTTCTGTCACAGTTAGAAGGGGATGTGATTAGGGCTGGCCCCAAGAAGGAGGAGTGTCCCCATGCTCACCCTGCATTGGGGTCAGCAGCAGTTTAAGGAGCCTTTTGGCCCTCCTGAAGCAGACACAGAGCTCCAGCTGCTGGAGTGGACTGCCCAGGCCTCCAGGAACCACAGCATGAGCTTCAGCACTAAACCCTCACCATGTCCATCCTGGAGACACTTGTGTTTGGAGACAGAACTACAGTGCGGTACAGCCACAGTGTCAGGAGAAGGAGCCACAGCCCTTGCTGCTTTCAGTACCCCTCCAAATTAGCTGGAAAAGCTCTGAAGTAAATTACAGGGTGAAAAACTGAAGTAGGAAATGTCTTCCTTTCTCTTTGAACCATCAGCTCAGGTAGGAAGAGGGAGAATTTCCCATACTTGAACTTTGCTTTAATAACAAGACTTGAAGGAAACTTCTCCTTTACCAGGGAGCAGCCTTCCCTGGCAAACACCAGGAAATCAGAATTGCATATGTGAAGCAAAGTGAGATTTTTAATAAAAATTCCCAGATTTCTAGAAAATAGAGGGGATTCCTGTGAACCACCTCAGAGATGGACAGTCTGTCAGTCTCTTTCTCTTGGAGATAATCTCTGTTGTATTTCAGGAGCTACCTTTCCTTCTCAAATACACTCACATACATTTATCCCTCTTCTTTACAGAACATACAGCATTACTGCTCATACAAACACCCTGTCAATCACCAGAGGCTGAAAACCCAGCCATGGCAAAAGTCAGTCTATGTCCCTGGAGATCAGCACAGCGACATTAAGTTTATACTGGGCAAGTCTTGGGCCCATCTGCTCTGATGTATCTGGCCAGCAGCCAAGGAGTTTGTGACTTTTATGTGTTTCAACAAAAGGCGTTGAAAAGAGCTTTTGATATGGTTATTTGGTGAAAGGGATCAAACGTTTCCCCTTTGCATTAATCCTTTTCAGGTTTCCAGTATATGAACTGATTCTAAAAACCCCTCATCCTCTAGGTGTTCAGGCACACGGTTCGGGAAATAGTTATTTGGGGTTTACATGCTACTGGAGAGAAGTGGCAAGGAAAATCACTACCAGCATAGGGAACATGGACTGAAAATGATGAGTCCTACCCATCATTCCAGAACTGACAGGCACAGCAGGCACGGGCAACAACTTATATATTCTTCAGTTGGCATTGCTTTTATGTAGTCATCACCACTAAGCTCATCCCTGTGAGGCTACAGGTGCTCAGGACTGTGTTGCAACACAAGAAATGTATCAAAGCATCCCCATTGCAGATGAGCAATGCTGGGCTGCTCTGCCGCCCGGGACCGTGCCTGGCTGCTCCCTTGCTCATGTCATATGGTTTTGCTGGGCTGTGCAAGGAGCCAGTGGCTTTCTTCCTTCGGGAGCATCCCTCCTGGTGTGGGGCAAAGAGTCCCTCTCAAACTGACAGGCACAGGAGGGTTTGCCCAAGGTCAGGAGAGGCTGAATTCATTTGCCCACCACTTGACATTTGTTTTCTAACCTCTGCAGCCCCTTTGTAAGCCCAGGACAGCGCTTGTTTCTATGAGCACGGCTATTGTACGTGTGCCAGGCTTTACTGCTGCTCTTGAAAACTGCCCTCAAAATGAGATTTGCTTCTAAGAAATAACAAAAGGCAGGCAGGCAGTCATACTCTCTCCATCTTTCCTGGGGCTTTGATTTCTTTTTAAGATAGCTTCTGGATTAAGAAATTTTCTGGATTAAGATATTTTGATTTCTTTTTAAGATATTTTCCTATTAAAGCAAGGTCATTTACCAATGTCATTTAATTACTCATTTTTCACAAGAGGCACATCTGACTGGAATCTATGCTCTATCCCCTTTCAGCAGCATACACGTTTTTCCTACCAGTGAGTAACATGGGCTCTTTTAGTCTTAGGTCTGACAACCTCTACTTCCCCCCCTCTTTTTCCTCATCTTCCCCTTCAGATGCTGGAAACAAGCACAGTCGACACCCTGTGCACACACACACTTCATAGATCATCTGACTCGTGGTACAGAAGATAAGAACTAATGTGCTCTGAAATCAAGAAGATGCACTTAGCGGAAAAAGAAATGCATGCACATATATTTAAAGGTCTATTTTAGATATTTTTATCTGCCACTTCTGTATTTGTCTATGTAAGCCTCTACCCAGAGGTGTAAAGCAAATGATTACTGTTATCCTTAGACACTGTCTGTGCTGCAGAACATCAAGGGCTAAAGTAATTCTGCTGCAAGAATAAAAATCCTGAAGGCAGAAAGCCCCATGCCTCCTGGGGAAACCAAGCTCTGGTAAGACCTGTAGCCCTCCAAGCAGCGAGAGACCCGTTTTACTTAGGGAGCTTACAGCTGGTTTGCTAAACTGAAGAGTGCTGTTACAGTTACCACATTTTAATTTCCTTCCCCAACAGCACTATTACCAGCAGAGAACAGACACCATTTCTCATGGGTGGTGAACCTCCTGCCAGCGGCCTTGCCTGGTGAGATAGGGCTGTGGGGGAAGCACAGTGCAGCCAGCTGAATATCATAGAAATAAAGAGGCGAGGCCGCTGTGGCCATGCCAGCCAACAGGCAAGCTGAAAGCCAAGGAAATTGTTCCAGAGAAAGAAAAGAAAAGCTTAATCTTAGTAAAAATATAGTCCCTGAGCACTGGCAGGGTCAGGGTCAGATTGGGTTATGTGTTGTATAAGCCTCCGTTATACAAGCCAAGCCAAGCCAAGCCAAGCCAAGGCAGAGGCTTTCCCAGGACTAGTCAATCGTGCTTTCTCTTGCTAAGTTTTGCTGCAGCTCCCTCATTCCTTCCTTTTCACTATCCCTTCTCCTCATGCTTGCTTGCACATCAAACAGGCCAGTCCAAGTGCTGCTGTTGGTGGGATTTCAGAGATCACAAAAACCACTTGATCTGTAAATACAGTATGATGGTGGGAGCGGACCTAAAGTAACTCGAGTGGGTGGCTGCAGTAATGGCAGCTCCTTATATGCTGCTTATCTGTGTCACAGACTAAAAGGGATATTCTGCACTAGGAACACTGCCTGCTGTAACGCAGAGCAACCAGAGCCCCGGGGCTGGACGCAGGCTTCGCTCAGACCTGTGCAGTCAGACAACAGCAGCAAACGGTGCTGAGGGGGCTCCTGATAATTGAGAAGCCCACAGAACATGCATGTTCCATACAAATAACGTGACTGTTTCTATTCGTCCCCCGACCAACTTCAAACCGCCTGCTGAGGACCTTGTTTTCCCCTCGCAGCATGCATGCTCCTCTCAGGCCACTCCATGCAAGTCTGTTTCTCCATTAAATGTCATATTGGTGTCAAAGTAATACCTTGCCGATGCTCACCAACCCTCTCTTTGCATCCCAGCATTCCACCTTCAGGCAGATGTGCTGAAAGCATCTTCAGGCTATTTGGTTTTCAATAAGGTAAGGCTACTCTTCCTAACACATATCCAGAGTGCACTTCCCCTTCCAGAAACAGCTGCCTTCAATCCCTTGACTCTCCTTTTGCCAGATCACTTTCAATCCTCTGTTCCGATCACATGGAGAAAAGCAGCATTCCCCAGAGGAAACGTGTGCTTTCCAGCGTCAGAACCACAACCTCCGTTTGAAAACTTCATCCAACGCAGTGCAAGCACAATACTTTTGACAGGTTTTTTCTCATTTCTACTTGTTTGAGTAATTGCTCTCAACTCCGCACACTTCCGCAATACTTTGAAACTCATTTCTCTGCTTTTAATCATCTAAGTTTGATTTCAAAATCCCAAAAAGCTTCTGAAACACGAACTGGCAAATCACCAACAGTCTTCCAAAGAAAAGAAAGTACAACATTGTACTGCAAACAGAAAATCCACTGCAATTTTTGGAACTATGGAGAATATCCAGATGCCCTAACAAATACAACTTGCTTCTTGATCGACAGGAAAGGAAGGCAGGTGTCTAAAGCAGTCTTCTCATGACAGCAGGAAAAGAATAAAACAGTAACAGAGGCCCACAGACTTTACAGACTCCCAGTTGAGGCTTGACCCCGTAGTAGGGAGAGAACACACAGTTTTACGTGGAAGCTGGAGAGCTTAATCTTTTCAGACCTGGCTGATATTACATAATAGAACGGACTCCCTATTGTACATTATAGTGTACATTCATAGCATACAGGTATAAAATACCTGTACCACTCATATTTCCCTGCCCTCTTCTATAGGCTCCTTCAAAAATCTTCAGCCTTTACCACATCTGTTTTAGGATTCTTCCTTGCAAAACCAAGGCGCCTGCTCTGGTCTGTTTTCCCTGCAGCACAGTAAATTGCTACTGTTTGAAATGCTTGGAATGAAAATTCTGAATGAAATCCAAAAGAATACCCTGATTGCCAGTGGCTGTTCTCTCTGTCTTAGCCTAGATCAGTTTGACATAAGCCATTTACTTCATGGTTAACCCCAGAAAAATCCTGCAGGGAATAGAACTCCGTGCATTAATCCTGCTCACCAATTTAGTACCACTGAGGTTTGGATGAAGGAGGTGCCGCACTGCAACCCCAACCCAAATTTACTGCTTTAACAAAACACCAGAGCCCTCTGTGATCCTCACACAAACTGTTTACTGCAGAGCAGAGAAAGAGACACCACTGTAAGTGCTGAGCATTACAATGAAACGTAAAGCAGCATTAAAGTTGCTCCGTGGTTAATGCTGCGGTTTAAGCAGCTAATCTCGTTTCGGTTGAATGGCATGTTCATTACAGCAAATAAATCAGTAACATGTAGGATTATTGAAGAGGAAAGACATATTAAACCAGTTTAAGGGCATCATATTGATTTCTTTATTTATTTCCTTCTAGTGTCTGACTTAGCTTGGCGTTTTTCAACAGTCACTTCTAATAAACACTTGTACAGCACAGATTAAGCAGGTGGGAATGCTGCCCAGAAAGAGTATTATGAATAACTTAAGGCACTGGTTTAATTGCAGCAATCCATGATACTTACTGTGCTGGCACCAGAGGGGAACTTCTGGTAGTAGAAGTTAAAACTTCAACCGAGCTATGAGCCAGTATCCCTCTTTTATTAAGTATTTGAAAGAGCTGTCAAATATTTTCACCTCAAATGGGAGTAAGGGAAGATTTCAGAGTTCATTTAACTTACGTCCATCACAACTGAAGTTACGTTTAAAAACTAACTAGTGGTTTACTTGATGGAACTTTGCATCTCCAACATTGCACAACACTGCAACAGCATCCCTGCCATGCTGTCACCCAGTCAGCCCTATCCCTGCCCAGTCCATCTGCAAAGATGCTGTACAGAAGGGAAAAAGCCTAAACCTAGCTCACACTTCAAGCAGCAGGCTCCTTCCAAAGCTATACTAGAGAGTATTCCCATATTACCTCCCCACACTGCCAGTTCCCTAGCACCATCCTTGACACAGCTCAGAAATGAGTAGGAACAACTTGATTCAGTTTTGGAGACAAGCCTGGTTGAGCAGGGACTTGAGGTAGGGCTGGCAGGAGGGGAAGAAACACTGTAAAGGCTTAGGTGAAAGAGCAAAGTGCTCCCCAATACCAAATGGCCTCTCCTCAGCGCCAGCAATTTGTCTGTGTCCATGTATGTCAGAGGATACAGTCCTCAGAAAGGACAGGCAGGGGACATGGAGACTGGATGTCACCCTCCGTGTCAATGACCAGCTGGAGTGCATGGAGCTCTGCCTGGGAATGGATGAGGAGCCAACCAAGAGCATATCAGTCAGGATTAAAGAGAGGGCAGGGACAGGTGACATAGTGAGGCCATACAACCAGCAAGACCAAGTGGATGAGGCCCTCTATAGACAGGCAGGACCAGCCTTACGTTCACAAGCCCTGATCCTCACAGGGGAGGATGCCTTAGATTAGATCATAATCCCCAAGCTAGACACTGCCTTTCAACTCTCAGCACAACACAAGAGTACTAGTTCCACATGCATCATCCTGGCTGACTCCAGCAAACAGCAGCGGACACTGATCACAATGCTGGGAGAAGCAACACTTCACAGAAGTTTCAGCATGTATAGGCTCCACTCTTCCAATGGGTAACTTCTTACATTGGCAAAAATACAGAAGGTGCATCCTGCACAAACGCAAAGATGAGGCTGAAAATGCTCACACCAGTGCAAGAGCGAAAATTCACATTAAATATGAACAAATATTGGTTAAGTTACCCATGCTCTGATTAGGAGTGCAGTGACTTTGCTAATCACAGAGCTCATCATTCCAGAGAAACTCCATATTCAGCACATGAAAACTCATCTATAAATTAGCAGAAATGCAACAAGATTTCATGGCACTCAATTAGCTGGACAGTGAGCATCAGAAACAAACTACTAGAACACTGAAGCCATCTTGTGATTGCGGCAGACGTTTATAAAGATGGGGAAAAAACCCAACCAAACAAAAAAAAAACAAAACCCAAAAAACCAACCAAAAGCAGCCAAGGGTTTTGGCTTGAAGACCCAAAAGAACTGAGTTTTGTTTGTTTTAAAGAGAAAGTTCCCTGTTTAGTGCTGAACAGGAGTCCTCAGCTTGAAATAGAACAGGAGCTTTGTAGAGAGCCTTCAAAGCAGGATTACTTCAAAACCATCCACTTCAACAGCATTACACAACTCTGGTATCCTCCCAGAAGAAAGCAGTTGCTTTTAAGTAACTCAGAAGCAAGTCCCTGTTGCCATCCTACTACTTGTTCCCATTCCCAACCTGCACAGGCAGCCCACCCGTATGTCCCGTCACAGACCAGTGGGATACCTGGGCTCAGCTGCTTCATCTACCTGCTACAGATCCCCAACCTCACCTCCACCAGTGAACCAGCTTTCCCCCTTTCCAGCACAGCTGCAATTAAGGCCCCATTTGTACCCTCTTTTCTCAGCATCTTTCAACCATGAATTACAACAGCTGCCTCCTCCTCTGGAACACATTAAGTGTGCTTAAAAAAAAACCACATTTCCACCCTCAGTTATTCTCTGAGCCTCTGCTCCACTCATTGGGTACATCCCCCATTCTTCCCACTTGCCCTTCTCCCGTGCTTACTCCCTTTCTTGTCCCTCTCTCAAACACACAGGGAACTAGAACCATTCCTACTTTTCCTGATTAAGCCACACCTCACACGCTGCCATTACAACTTTCCCGACCTTCCTGGAAGCCCCTTTCAGATGATGCACTGAGATTTAAGTTTCCCTTCAAGATATGCACACCCTACCACCAGTGCGCGAGGCTGCTACCATCAGGTGAGACACCCAGCTCTCTCCATAGTGAGGCACTGCACTGCCATTTTTAAGGAAATCTATCAGCTCAACAGCAATCCAACACTATTCCTGATGAAGCTGACAATGCAGTCAACTGAAATCCTGCCCATAAAGACAGCAAGTTATCTCCACTAGCCTTACTCACACACACACACCCAAGAAACTCCGTTGCAACTACCAGGAGCATTTCAGTATACTTCAGTAAGCTCTGACCGAGCTGAAACTCCAGCCTTTCTCAGCAGTTGCAGTTCATTTGTTCCATAACTCAGCACAGCACTGCTCAGAAAACATCCTTCTGATGCAGTTTTCCTGCAAATGGCATAATGAGGAATAATAAGCAAGTGCTTCTGAACACAGACCCAGAACAGCAGGAGTCTAAAACTACTAGAAATGAAGCAATTAAGTAACCACACTGTTCATAGTTTATTGACAATCTTTATTAAAGCTGACTTTCCATGTTTAGAAGATTCCTAGTAAGTATAAATATGAATCAAAGTGCTACCCCACAGTAAGAAATCTTTATTTGCACAAAAAAGACACAAACAACCATGATTTCAAAGTCCATCCTATTTAGTACATATAATACCAAAAAGGCAAAAAATAAACCATGATGAAAGACTAGCAGCAAAAAGAATTCTAACTCTCCTTCAACAGTCTGTGTTCTTCCACATTTCTTTAGGAAAGAGTGTATAAAGAGAATTCAAGCAGTTTATATATGACATATCCTACTAATATAACACTGTGTGAAGAAAGCCAGTAGTACAAAGGTTTGAAGGAAAAAAAGAGAAGATAGTAGATGTAATATTAAAAATCTCAAGTGTAAACTTTACTGTTGCTTTAAAATAAAGAGCAACCAAAGCCACACGAGTATTTCCATTTGGCTCTGCAGCCAACAAAATAAGAAAAGCTGATGTTTCTTTCTTTTCTTTTTTTTTAAAGTGCTTAATCACCATATCCAAAAGTAATGACTTTCAGACCTACTTAACATGAATGTGCTCAAAAAGCCACTGCTTACAGTATAAAAGCAGTCATTCTGAAATGCTGCACATACAAACTGGCTTTCAATGCGCGAATGAAAGATTCCTTTGACCAGTTCTCCATCATATGATGTCCCAAATCAATGTAATGCTATTAAAGCAGGCAGCTGAGTAAGTCCCAGAAAGTTGAAGTTTAAGAATAATAGATACAAAAAATAATCCTTTTTTTTTAAGGCAGCATGCCTCTCCCAGCCGCAAGAAGGTAACTTTACATGATAACCACAAGAAACACAGTTCTGCATTATTGGTGTAAACTGCCTAGAACAAACTGACTGCTGACCTAGTAATTCACATGTTCAACAGAGAGAGATAAACACTTCTGACTGATAAAATACACAAAGGCAATCGTGAGTGGGATCAAACACGAACACGGTATTTTTCTCAATATTAAACGTACTGTCAACTTGACTTAAGAGCTGTCAGTATGTCCTAACTCTGTAAAAATACAAAAAATAAGGACAAGAAATCCAATTATTTGAAGAGCTTTAGGAGTGTTTTGTTACATTGTTACACATTTATTTGAGCCTTAGTGCAAAGATAAAATTTAACATTGTAGGCTCCAGAGCAAGTCAAATACATACTATTCCATAGTGGTTTTTGACAGACATCAGACACGCAGATTCCAAGAGAAATCTAATCTTTCGGCTGTAATGGCCATTCATTTTTATCTCAAGTTTAGAGAACCATTTTAAAAAGGCAGCAAAGACTCTGGCATTCATTAACCTCAACTACAGCTATAAATCGTTTGAATCCCGCCACTCTCCCAAATCTCTACTATAATAACCAGCCTGAACCATCGGTACTGCTGCAGCCACTGAATTGCACCCACAGCCTGTCAGCAGCACTAACCAGTGCTTATTGCCCAGTCAGTCATTGTACTGATTCCTCCATCAGCTTTGGAATCCTGCAAGCTTGAATTTGTTTACATTCATCTATTTCACAGGCCTTGTTTTCTTGTAAGAACTATTCCTGGAAAATTCAATTCCCAACATAGTACCTTCATTGTCCTTCAGGACAGTTTTTAAGCTAGAAACCCCCCCGGTTCATTTACCACTAAAATACATATTATCTAGAAAAGGAAGCTTTTCCCCAGAAAATGAAGCTTTTCCCCTACAAAGCTCCTGTAAACACACCTCAGTATTAAGCCATAGGAAGCTCTAGACCAAGAAATTCAGCATCTCCAGTGATTTGACTTTACCTCACTTCTCTACATAAACAACAAAAAAAACAAACCAAAAAATCTCTTTATAATTAAAAAGGAAAGGAAATGACACAATAAATAGACAAGGAGTGATGCTTTTGGCTATCCAAACAGACATCTAAAATAAGCCTCTGAAAATGTAACATATGAAAAGCAATGATTTTAGTGGTTGAAGTGTGCAAATGATTAAATCTGCTGTCTGTTTCAGAGATAACCAAATACTGTAGTCATCGATGATTACTATTCTAGTCTAGCACTAGCAGTTCCGCTGCTTTTGTTGCTGGTTTTGGACATTCTATTACTTT
>JBCJKH010056749.1:47457-58076 GCA_039877255.1 Loriculus beryllinus
TTTATCAGAAGTCTTGTGTGGTTATATAGTCCCAATTATCCTTGTAAACACATCCAAGTATTTCAGTACATGCCTGACTACAGGTAAAGCTGTGTGTCATCAGCAAAAGGAAGAGTCTTACCTTAACAATGTAGAAACAGAACAAAGCAAATGAATATTGATTTCCTATGCCATCTTGCTGGATCTGTGGAGATAGAAGTATGAACGAGAGAAAACGAGCAGTTTGAAGCTGTGAACCTGGTTCTTCCTTCTGTTTGCCTCCCTGTTGCCTTCAGTGCCCTTTCTCCTGTGATTTCTGCTATTGTGAGGTGAGAACCAAACAGTTTTTTCAATTTTTATTATTATCTTTAAAGAATGATGGCTTGGATAAAGTCTTTAAACCAAAGGGCTGGAAAAGGAGAGACAGACCATAAATGTCAAGGGAATATCAGAAAATTAAGTGATAACCTGAGTGTAAGGAATGAAGAGGGAAAGGAGTCGGGGACAACGGGGAGGTTGGGTGCCTGGGGAGTGGGATGGCCTTGGGAAGGGAGACAGGGCAGGCAGCAGTGCAGAGGGCAGGAGGAAAGGGGAGAAGGGGCTCTGCCTCCAGAGCCAAAACTGCTGCCCTGAGACAGACTGCTCATCACCTGAAACACGGCTCAGCAAGAGCAGGAAGGTGTGAGAGCTGTTCATGACAGGTGTCTCTGGGGCTGTGAAGTGTTGACCAACTGTCTTTAGTGTTGACCAACTTCATTGCAAAGAGGACAAAGCTCAACATGAGCAAAGGATCAGTGTGCTATGAATTCCCTGCACAACCATCCCTTGCCTATGGAAATCCTCTCTTCTCCATCTCCATTGCAGTTCTGCATGTCCCTATTAATTCACAGGGCCAGCGCTGGCTCCTTCATGCGCTGGTCGTGGCTGATGGCAAGCTTGACAGTGTGTCATGCAATTCAATGGCTGTTTTCCAGACTCCACAGAGCATCTGAAAATGGTCCACAAGACAACTGCACATAAGTGATTAATTAAGGGCATGCACACATCCCCAGCACAGCCAAGAAAATGAACTTGAGAGGAAATAAATATGTTGAATAAGCTATCGTCATGTTGATGCATTTTTGGTTAGTTGCAAATGAAAATCATCCCGGCAATACTGTATAATGGTCTGAGCCAGTTCCTATTTTCAACAGATTATGTGAGCTTTGTTTAAAAATTGGTTGACAAACCATGCCTGTTAGCAGTGTCCCATTGGAGCATTATCTTTGTGTGTAGCAAAGAATTTGAAAGCCTTTTCACTTAGGGCAAGAAGACAGAGTCACATCTCCACTAAAGCACAAAGAATTAGCAAAATAATAAAAGGGGGGGTGGGAACCCAGACCAGTTGATTTACAATCGTTTCAGAGGAACCCCCAAATTTATCAGTGGCTTTGCAAGTGAGATGCCAAATCCTGTCCTCCAGCCTTGGGCACTTGAAAGCAATAACGCTTCATCAGCTACTTGGGAATCAAGGAAGGGTCAAACACTTGAAATGTGAAGACACACTCAGGAACATCATTCTCTGGGTGAGTACAAGAAATTACTGTCACCAACTAGAACTTAAAGAATGTTAAACTTGCAGATAATAGGTGTCAGTGCCTCATACACAATGCGTTTTTAGAAACGCTCTGCAAATTCAGGGTTTATTCCCTGAATTACCAAATGAAATGAGGAAAGACTATTAACATTAAAGTTTTCTGAAGAGCTGTTGACTAGATTTAGTGTGCCTGTCTGGCCATCTCAACTAGGGTCTGTAATGAGTTTGTCTTGGTCAATTATATGGCAAATCATATATTATACGGCAGATGATTTGCTCACTTGATCCAAACTACCACATTCTCATTTTGGAGAATCATGAACCTCCTCCATGACAGAGTAAGGTTTAATCAGAGTTAGATGCCACCTGATACATCCAACTCCTCCTTATGGGTAGCTGGTTCACCTGTGGGGAGGCTGAACCTCCACACAGCATCCTCAAGGGATCAGTGGTTACTTTCCTGACCACTACTGCACACAGAGACCTGTCCAGGGCTCATCTGCATTTTTCCATAGCCATTGGCTCCTGCATTCTACAGCTATTGTAGCCCCTGTCCTTGTCCTGGGGCTAAGGTATCCAAAGGCACTGAAGCAATCTGTGATGGTGAGCCAGAAAGCCAGTGATTTCCAGAGAGAGAGAAAGAGAAGACTGAGACAGGACATCCATCAGCTAAACCTCTTCCCTATTTAGCTCTGTCGCACTTCTGAAGAGGGAAAACAACCCCACATCTCCATATGAAGACTGTTATTTTCTGTAAGTATATAATAGTGTAATAGCTTGAGAAATTGTAGATAAGGCCGTATGATCTTTGCTTAGACCTTAAAAGTTTGCATATAATACATTCTATGAATCCAGTGCACAGAGAAATGGCATTTCCATGCACCTGACAGAATTTTTGCTGTTGAAAGGGGAAAAAAAAAAAAGAACATTATATTTTTAGAATCATGACTAGAAAACAATGAATGTCAGTAGGTAGTTTTGCTAGATGGTAAAGATCCAGCTTGAAATAGGCTTATGGGTTTTCTTTTCTAGATGCTCACTTGAGCGACTGAATGATACCACATTCAAGGTCATGGATGGCATGCCATTTCCTTACCTATATGCATCTAATTAAGTCTCAATTGCACTGTTCATTATGAAATTAAAGAAGAGCTATTAGACTGGGTATCTTTCATGACAGTAAAACAGGATTATACCAAAGAAATAGCTAATATATATATATAAGGAAAAAGGACAAAAGTGGGAGAAGACTTCTGATGTTTGAAAGACAGCAGAAACATTAGAAGCAGCGTAATAGTGAAAATACTGCAAAAAACTTCTTGATCAACACAAACAGTATGAAAGGTGCATTCTTTTTATATCTCACTGAAGTGTGGATGACTGCCCGTGCTCAGAAATACCCAGTGAGACAAATTCTGCTTTTAGTTTCCCTGGTGCTATTGTGGTTCCATCCTGTTCTCCCTTTCAGAAGGAAGCGACCCAAAACTGTTCTTCACTTTTGCACAGATTGCTTCTTGCTACTCACATATCTCCACTAAATTTCATTGAGTTCCCAAAGCACAGGCCTAGAACATGGCTTACAAGGGAGGAGAATGGCCAGGCTTCAGCAGACGTAGGATCTGCTTGGGTACCCCTCAGGTTTCACTCCTTGTACTGCAGTCGTCCAGGAGAGAGTCCTCCCCTGGAGGGAGGACATCTTCCCTCCAGCAGTCTCACAAAAGCAGAAGCTCTTTCCTCTGGCGTACAAATGGATGGGACTGAAGTGGTGGTGCAGGAGCTGATGTGAACATCCAAAATTACCTCCACTGAGGGAGAACATTTTGATAGGTGTCTTCACTTTAAATATACCTGTTCTGGTGAGTTCTTTGCTTTACATCTCTTATTTATGTTGTACCTAGGTACTTCCTTTTACCCTTAGTAGTAGAAAATAATCTATCTGATGACATAATTCCTTAATAAAAAGTTTTTTCTTTCCTTTCTGGATAGAAGATCACAGCAAGATGAGCCATAACACAAGATAACACAAATGTGACAGGTTATTTCAGTAAAGGTATCAAAATTTAAGTACTGACTATCCTACAGAGTTGCTGTCTTACCTGAAGTACTCCCCATCTCTGTTGATTCTGGGACAGGGGAAAATAAAGAAAGAGTCTTGGGCCCAGTGTCAGGTTATCATGACAGCAAGTTGCCTGCTGGTGAGGAAGCAGCAGAGACACCGTCAGACAGAACAGTCAGAAGCACAGTGGGTGATGTGCACTGTGGCTGCTTCCCACTCAGACACTGCACCCCAAAACAGGTCAGGGGCTGTTTGTTGGTGGGAGCTGCGAGGGACTCGGGAGGAACCAAGCCTAGATCTCACCCAGGATATGTCACCATTGTGATTTCCACAAAGGGCCAAGCTTTCTCATCTGTGCATTTGCAAGTCTGCACAGCTGAGTTCGCCAAGGTTGCATGCATGCAGACACAGGAGCACCCTCTAGTCAAGAAGATACAAACAAGATATGCAATACCAGATGGCTTTCCTTATGCTGGTGGGAGCCAGCAGGCAGTTCCAAAAGGCTACAGGTGGTTGAAAACTTGATGGAATTCTGTAAACAGTTGCTGTCACACCTCACAGCATTCCATGGCCGTGTTTCAGTCCTGGCTCACTGCTGTGACCCATGAGTCACTTGCCCTCTTCCAAGGCTTAACACAGAATTTATTAAGAAAACCAAACACAAATAGCACCTCAGGTGTAAATACCACATGTAGTGAATGCATCTTATGCTGCTGACATGATATTTACATGTAGTTTATTTTAAATAGCTTTTTTTTTGCACTTCTTTTTCCCATTTAGCATGTTTTTATTTAAAAAAATAAGAACCCATATTAGTTTCACACACACTTACAAAAAAAACACCCCAACAAAAAAACCCCACAACACATTCCCAGTCTTAAAACTGATCTAATAGTGTGTCCGTGATCTTTCTCTGCTTGCAGGATCTGTACCAGCCCACTGCAGAGCCAGTGCAGGAGACCTGGCCCTGAAATCTCTGACTGGCAGGATTTAGCCCTATTCCATACTCAAGGGGACAGTCACACTGGTGAGGGAGCCCAGGCAGATCCTCGAGAAGGGAAGTTCCAGCAGCAGAGGAGAAGTCAGGCTGCAGGAGTGCAGAAAAGAATAAAATTTGATTTTCCTACTCTTCCTAGCCTGTATTAATTGAAGTGCTCAAAGGAGAGGAGCCACTCACCCAACATGAACCTATGAATTCATTAGCACCATGGACAAACCTTTCCCAGCAGCAAAATAACAGGTTTATGGCTATTTTGCACTGTCTGATGCGAACCGATGTCCCACCATCTTCCAGCTATTCAGAGCTTGTGTATCTTTGTCCACAAGTAATTAATAAAACCAAGGAATGGGTGATCCCGGGAATTTCCCATAGGGTTTGCAACATCTTTGCTCCCAGTGAAAGCACAGAGGGGGTGACACAGGCAAGTCCGCAGCACCGAATGGGACCACTTTCCATCATCCCCATCAGGGAGCCAGACCTGAGCCACATGTGCCAGGCTGCGAGATGCCGGGACCAGAATCACGCTTGGAGCTCCCTGCCCCTGGGTGGCATCGAGGTGGTGAGGGTGGGCGATCACCTGGGTGGACTGACAGATGGATGGACAGCCTTCAGGTGTGCCCTGCCCCTCGCTCACGGCTCTGTCTCGCCACAGGCAGTGTTGGGACAGCCCATCACTCTCTCACACACACACATACAGGCGGGCCTCACTGTCCTCACACCGCTAGAGAACTGTCGTGATTTTCTGTTTTCCCCTCGGAGGATGGGAATCTGGAGACCAAGCTTTGGGGCTCTTTGAGGGTTTTCCAAGACAGGAATCTCCTCTCTCACCACTAGCCCTGAACTTGCCACAGGGAGTCTGAAACCACTCAGAAGAGAAAAGGATAGAAGCCGATGAAGCCTAGCACCCCTCCACACCCCTACGTACAGTGATGGGGAGCTCGACGAGTCCTGCACTCTGGAGTCACCCCAAGCCACTTGGGCACCACCTGGTGCCCAAGGCAGTGGGGCTGGGGTGGTGCAGCCAAAAGCCAGAGGCACCAGCAACCTGTTGGCACCGGCGGCTGCACAGGCGGCCTTCCCGGGACTGGGGGTGACTTCTCACACCCCAAAACCCCCCAACCCTCTCCTGGGCAGGCCAGCGGGCACGGGCTGGAGAGGGCTCGTTCGGTGCCGTGCTGGATGTGCCGCACCCCTCAGTGAGGGCTTGGGGGTAGCGGGACTCTGAGAGCCGGACACAGCCCATTTTGGTTTTGATTTTACGTGGGGAGGGAGTTGTTTTGACGGGCGGCCGCCCTTGCAGCCTTGGCGGTGGCTTTGGGAGCGATGCCGGCTTTACCCCCCCTGCCCTCCTTCCCCGGTGCCCCCCGGTCCCCCCCCGGCTCCGCCGCCGGGGTCGCCTCCCCTGCCCGGGGCCGCGCTGGGACTCGGCTTTTTGTTATTTTCACGGAGCAGATATTAATTAAAAGAAATACATGATTAAAAAGTAATGAGTTGAATAAAAATTATCTCCGCTCATTTTCTGATTATGTTAATTGTTAAAAACCCTTCAATCACGCTGTTGCAGTCAATGGGTTTTAATGTGAAATTAGTGGGCTCTTGATAACTTACAGTCCAGAATAATCCTGGAGGTTTAGTCATCATTTCTAATAACGAGATGTTACTGAGAAAGGAGATTTTACATGATTTTGCCACATTCAGCCCTTCCCCCACGAAAAGGGGCTGCCTTTGTGGCACACAACTTCAATTTTCCTGCCGACGACTACTTTGTTTGTCTTACCCTGTGTACTGCTCCCTTACATGCCAATTACAGGTTTGATGTGTCTGGGGGACGTCTGGATATTTAAAAAATAAATAATAAAAAAATAAAAGAACAACACATGCCCGGAATAAGGATAGAAAAATAATTTTTTCCCTCATGGATTTCTAATTTTATTTTTCCCCTCCAACTCCTCACGAACCTGGCGCCTGTTTCTCTGCTCTGATTAATTATCCACTCCGAGATAAGCACAGGTTTATACTGAAAGTATTTAAAGTAATTAAACTCTTAGGGAAAAATTATATTTGCTGCAGAAGCTGGAATGCTACGGACTGGCTTAAAGACTACGAGGGGAAATAAAGATGGAGAGTTTTTCCGATGGGTGCTTGCAAAGAGCCAGGATTTGAAGCAACTTCAGGCCCGCGTTTCGGAGATGCTGAGAAATCCGCCTCTCCCAGAGATGACGGCCCCAGACCACTCTTCTTTTAGCCAACGTGGGTTTTTTCCCCTAGAAATTCGTTTGAGAGAGGTTTCATTTTCATGCAGATAACTAAATGTCTTCTCGACAGCCTTGAAAATTTGCATTTAAAAAACCGCTCCTCGCACCCACCCAACAATTTTGCAAAAATCTCGGGCACTGACTCCTCGCTGGAAGGAATGGAGAGGGGAGGAAAGACGGAGCGGCGGCGGGACTGAGCCGGCTCCCAGCCCGAGAGCTGCCCGGTTCCGCCGCTGGCAAGGAGCAGGCGGGACCGGCTGGCGGCCCATGGCCCGTTCCGTTCCCTTCCACTCCATTAGGTTAAATAGGAAAAAAGAGGAGGTAAAAAAAAAAATGGGGGGGGGGGGGAGGGTTACAGCTGCAAAATTGTCACTCTTTGTGCGCATATAAGAAAACCCCCGTATTCCTGTCCCCCGAGACACAGTGGCGGTGCTGTGCATCTCTCTGTCACCGCAAGGATATCTAATTGCTGCTGACAGATAAGAAAAGACGTTTTCGTGCGGGATGAAGGTCTGGCGAGGGGCCGCTGGGTGCAGGGTGCATTCCCGGCCGGCCCTTCGCATCCCGCCCTGTGGAACAGCCCCCGCTGCGGCGACTTGGGCTGCTGCCGGTTGCGTATTGATCCTCCATCACCGGCGGCCGAGACAGGGTGTTGGACTGCCTTGGAGGGGGGGTACTATGGGGATCGGGCCGGATCCTGCACCCCTGGCTCCACTGAGATGGGGGGAGGCGGCCAGGATCGGGCCCTTTGGGTGCTTCCCCCAAGGCATCTTCCGAAGCCCTCGGGGAGGGGGGCGGAGGGTGTTTATGTCCTGATTTGTTGTGAAGGGGGAGTGCTCAGGGGGCTGTTGTCGTTGTAGTTTTGGGGTTTTTACCTTCTTCTCGTAAAAAGAGACGTTTGTTTACTCTTCCTCACTGCCCTTATCTGAGCTCCCCGAAGTTGCCGGGGAGGGGGGGGAAATATCTCTCCGTGCCGGGTCCCCTCGCTGGTTCATTTTCCTATTTGCATCCCCTGTTAGCTGAAGATCATTTTAATAAATAACAATGAAAGGGGAGCGCATCTAGAGGGCTTGTCGGCAACATTCAAAAGCCAATAGAGTTTATAATTCTACTCTATCATTTCTTATTGATTAGAGTAATCAAGATAAAAAGCTAGCCGGGCTCCGAGAAGTTCAGCGGCATATCATTAAAGATAAGAGTCAGTTAATTCTAGCACAGGGGTAATGGTGCCGGCGATGAAGAGTTCATTTGCATGAGATGCTGAGCCCCGTAACAAGAGGACAAAAATCACTAATTAGGACTGCAGAGTGTCTCGAGTTCTTCAAGCACCCTTTCGAGATGAGGGATGATGCAAAGAGACCGCACTTTTATGTAAATCCAGAGCAGGACACCGCGACCGGGGTGCTGCTCCCCGGCAGGGATTGCCGAGCAGGGCCGGGCTGGGCCCCCCGGGCTGCTCCGGGCCCCGGTATGCGAGGCCGCCGCCGCACCGAGCCTGCGGGAAGGCGATTGCCCCGAGCAGCCGGGGAAGCACAGCGGCAGCGAGGCCCGGGTTTGCCCTGAAGTGTGATAGGAGGGGGCGACGGACAGGACAAAAATCAAAAAAGAGAAAAAGGAAAGATTTATTCGTCGGTTAAAAAAGAAAAAAAAAAAAAAGTGAAAAATGAGTCTCGTGCTAATGAGAAACCAACAGCCTGCACAAAGGTACCCGTGAGCCCGCGCGGAGCTACGAGTTGCTCAAAACTAGGAAAAGCTCTTTGCGGCAGCCGGCCGGCCTGCGAGCAGAGCCCGCACCTCTGCGGGCCGGCCGCGGGAGCCCGGCGACGGGGGGACTACATGGGATGGATTCCGGATCCGCCGCTCCCTCCCGCTGCCGCACTCCTCCTTCCCCACGGACCACGAATGACCAACTCTCCCTCCTTTCACCGTGGCTACTGTCCTCCCCCTTGTGATCCCCACCGTGTCGCTCCCTCTCTCTGCCCGCATCGACGAGCCAAACCCGAGCAGAGCCCAGCAGCTCCTGGCAGAGGAAGGACACCCGGGGGGTTTGAGAAGCTCCCCGCAAGAGCAGGGGCCCAGCAGCGGGCTGGTAGCTATGAAGTTGTTTACTTGCCCGAAAGGTACGAGCCGCGGGAGGCTTGGCAGCTGCCTCTCAGCGGTAACCTTGCCCCTCTCTTGGCCGGGGAGTAAAGGATTCACGGCCTTCTTGTGGCTAATTGTAGGTGTCAGCGTGGAAAGCGGCAGTGTTTGCCGCCTCTCAAAAGTCTCCCTGTCTCCCTCGCCCCGCAGCAGCCTCCGGGCAGCCCTTCCACATGCACACGCAGGACTGGGTGCCTCGGCTACGAGCACCCCTCGCAGCCTTGTCCTGCTTTCCTCCGTGTTCACACCTCTCTCTTTTTTTCCCCTACACGTGTCCTTTCCCCTGCGCAAAGCCCCTTTCACACCCCTTCCTGCAACCCATCGCACGGCCCAGCACCCCCATACACAGGTATCCCCCCCACCTTCCTGCGAGCTCACCTGCTCACATGCCCTCAGACAGACAAGACACCCCTCTTCACCCCTCCTTCCCCGGCACCCCCTGAGCCAGGCCTGGCCCGGTGGCAGCTCTCCTCCCGCCTCGCCTCCCCGGTGCCCAGCTCTTTGGACTTTTGTCTGGCTATGTGGCTGAAGGCTCCTTTCCCCTTGTTCTTCCCATAGAGAATAAAGTCAGTCTGTATTTAATGGTTATGGCGGATGTGAGGAGGATTTGGCAAATGAAGAGGCCTTTTGCTCTAAAATATTGTTCCTTACGTCGTGTGAGTCTACCAACCCACCACGACCCCATATTCTTCTCCCAGTGTCTGACTCGAATGACAAACGAGCTGATTTTTTCAGTACATCGCTGGGAAATGTAGTGAGTGATAATAGAGATTTCTCTTTCATTTTTTACGCTTGACTTGGTTATTGTTGCTTTTCTTTTCCCGTGATTCCTTCTGAGGATTAGCTCTGACTTCCCCACTATTGGCGGTCAAAGTGGCCCAAACTCTGGATGACAATTGATGGGGATCAGGGGATTGCCCATTCTGTGCCTGTAAGAACTGATTTGTGCCAGAGAAACTCATCAAGTATAGGCGAAGAATAAAAAGCATTCGGGGGTAAATGTATTCATTGAGAAGGGTTCTTCCAAATTGCTTCGAAGTTTTCTTAATGAAAAGTAACGCTTGCAGCAATCAACGGCTTTTTGACGGATTACAAACCTGGGCAGGACTATGGGGCTGCATTTAAAAGTGCCCCGGCCCTAGCATGGGGGCAACTGCCTCACAAAAGTGCAGAAACGGGGGTCAGGCCGCAAAACACAAAGCCGAGGTTTTGATGCGTAGAGGAGTAATGAAAGGTGCGTTAATTTATTAACATGGTGCGCGCAGGAAAAGTGAAAGACCGGCCCGGTGTAAGAAGAATCATTAACTCTCTACCCCAGGGACCCACCCAAGGCTTGGCATTTACATCAAAATAGTTATTGTATCTTTAGAGAGCAAGAGAGAGAGTGTGAGAGAAATCCCGCAGCAGCAACAGCCCGTGTGAGAGGTGAAGGACAGGAGATTAAAGTAAAGTAAAGTAAAGTAAAGTAAAGTAAAGTAAAGTAAAGTAAAATAACATAACATAACATAACATAACATAACATAACATAACATAACATAACATAAAATAAAATAAAATAAAATAAAATAAAATAAAATAAAATAAAATAAAATAAAATAAAATAAAATAAAATAA
>JBCJKH010056749.1:83666-94837 GCA_039877255.1 Loriculus beryllinus
ACATAGAGTTACTGGAGCATATCTCACCAAATAAATATCTTCTCCCATGTTTAAGCACCTATAATTCCCTAATATTTATGATGATACAATGTTCTTGTGACAATTGCAGCAAAGCTGTGTCTGGCAAAAGCATGTGAGGATGTGAGTGATGGTATCTGAACTCTCTTTTAAGAGCATTTAGTGCTTGGAATCCCTGGGTCAGAGGTATGCAATTTCCCCACACTACAGAAAGCACTCCAGGCACCAGGGTTTGTGAACCACCAAAATGCATTGCAAGTTCAAGGACATGTATTTGAATGGTGAAATCTTAGTTGGGGATTAGTTGCCAGGACTTTTCAGGCCAGATAGGCTGCCTAAAACTTTGATTGTTAATGCTAAATTCTGCAGATCTTGCATACACCAGCAATGCTGTCAAAATCCATTAAATTGCTACCTAATTCATATTTACAATGGAAGACCACAGGATCAGAATCTGCCTCAGTCGTATGTTTTCATTCGACTGCATTTTCTGTTCCTGTAGAACAAGCGCAAATAACTGCAAGAGTTAAATTATTTTACAGAGGAATATAGCAGACCTCTGCTTTCCTCTTTTCTTAGAGGTAAAAGTGCTAGATTTTGTTAAAGAGACTCAGGCCACTGGTTTCTCAAACTCACCATCCTGGCCTCACCTATGTCCAAAATCTCACAAGGCAGAAAATCCCAACCAACCTCATAACACATCTAGCTAGTTGCAGAGTGATGCATACTGTGCTCTTTTCTGCTTGGACTTGCCAGTATTTGCTCTACCTGCAGAGAAATTCTATGACCTGTATTTTATGAAGAAAGAGATAAAGCAAACACGTCTATAGAAGTCATAGACACTCATAAAATTAATAATCTCTTCTTAAAAATCTATCTGCACCAACTGACTCAATACTTTCAAGCAGCACTGAATGTGATACGCTGACTCAATGCTGCATCTGGAAGTATTTATTTTCGTTGGTTCTAAATTTGTTTCCCAAAATAGATGCCGCAGATCTAGTCTCTAGCCAGTATCAAGAGATATAGCTAAATTGAAGTCAATGGAGCTGAGCCATTACATTGGTAGTCAGAAATATGGCCCTTATTAAGAGCATTCTTTGCTGTCACTAGACAGTATTTCATTCAGTTGCCTCAAAGGTCAGCTTATAAATAAGCTCCTACAGCAAAATTTGGAAGGCCAATGTACCATAGAAATGATTATGCTCAAAGCATGATCAAAGTTATAGCTAAGGCAACTCTTTCCTACACACAAAGTGCTTAGGATGTAACAAGAGCTATTAATTTAACACATTGGCAAAATTATTTTTACACGTCAAAGCATAGCTCCAAGATGTATTTATTCCTTGTAGACAGAATTCTTTCGTTAGCATTTTTAAACTGTTAAAGTATAGACCCAATCTTATTTTTAGTTCTCTTTAACTGAGATAATAATATATTTGCCCTCATACTCGGACCTTTCACTAGTTTTATATAGCTCTGTCTCTACCAGCTTCAGTATTGATACTGTCTTTTGTGTTCATGTCAGGAAAACTGAAATGGGGCTGTTTCTCTCTAAATTAGATTGCAGCTGCTGCTACATCATTGGCTTATTACGACACTTTGATTTATATCTAACTAGCAAACTAACAAATAAGTCAAGTTACTAACTAGAGCCGCTTTGTTAAGCACTTGTCTTGCATTGTTTAGATGGGATCAGGTACCAATGTAGGCGTATAAGCCAAGCCTGACATATCCCTTTCAAAGGCATACGTGATTAATGGGGCATTTCATTGCTGCAAGTGAACTCAGGCTTGTTCCACCTCTGAATACGAGTATTGAGGAAAAGTGCCATGACTTACAGAGATACTCTTTTCTCAGTTGTCCTCCTTAGGCATAGCGTTCCCTGCTATTCTGCACAAGGCGGCTTTGCTAACATACGCTCATCAAATGCACATGTGGAAGTAGAGCTATATGGTCACTGTTTCACACAGTCATTAACCTATTTAATCAAGCATGCACGTGCACAAGGGAGAAACTCACCACTTTTTCACTGGCATCTGCAAGGAACGCAGGTCTTTCCCAACTTTTTGCTGGATGGATTACTCCAGGTGGAGGATGGGCTGGGAGCTACTCAAGCCCAAAATATGCCAGAGGTAACTGGAACATTCACCAGAACACCTCAACACACAGAGTTCTAACACAGGGTTCCACTGGCTCAGGGAAGGTCATTCCTGGCTGCAGCAGGAAAGTGGGTTTGCTTTACAGAGGATAAATAAACATGAGGAAATCCCTCTTGCACAACAAGAGAAAGAGACTTCACAGGGCAGCTTTTTCACTGGGTGTTCTGTTCGTGCCTTGGACTTTCACATTTTGGAGAAAAGTCATCTCTTGCTCCGTGTGGAGAAAACTCACAGCACAAAGCTGTGGGACTTCTGTTGGGTCTTGTTTTGTCTTTTTTTTTCATTAGCCAGGGCTCCCAGCACGGCCCTGCAGCCCTGGAAGGTGCCCACCCACAGGGCTCCCATGAGGTGGCGCCAACATGGCCGCCAGTGCAGTTGCCATGCAGCGTTCTCAGCCCTCAGGGTCAGCCATGTTGGGTGCAGGTGGAGCACTGGGAAGGCCAATGCCACCATCGCTGTTGTACAGCGTGGGGCCCTCTGGGGAAGGTGTCCATGAGGCAAGGGCTTTGCAAAGAAGATACGATACCTCAGGAGAGTTGATCAGGTGCGTTTCCATCACCCACATGGAAAACAGCCTGAGCTGGGTGTCAAGCACAGCCATGTCGAAGGCCACGAGTGTGGCAGGCAACTGAGGAGCAGCATGGCCCCTTCAGCAATCTTTGTGGTGCCAACTGCCCATCCATCTGCCTACACATGGATGCAGAAAGGGATTTGTAGTGGTGCTGTTAAAACATGGACTGTGACCTACAAAATAAGGGAAGGTGCTTCATAATTCAGAAAGGGTTTAGCAAGCCAAAAGAACTAAACCCAGCAGTATTTATTTACACTGTGAGGGGGCTGCCCTCTGCATGGGGCTGCCTGAGGCACTGAGGGATGCCTCAAGGCTCTTCCCTGGTATGTGCACCAAAGGAGAGGAGTGGAGACAGCTTCTGAAGCGCCCCAAAGCAACAGCAGCTCTTCCTCCCAGGAGAAAACAGCACTATCCTTTCCTTCCGTGACTCCTGCACAAAAAAACAGGTATGCTAGATTTAACTGATCTTACCTGCTTCCCACTGAGAGAAACGGATGAAAACAACACATCTGTATATTGTGCTGCTACATCCATAGACCTCTTGCAGCTTAAATGTTTCCCTCAGCTGACCTCCCTCATTTTTTGCTTTTCCCTTTTTTTTCTTCCCCCACTAAAGATCTTTTGGCTCCTCACCCAAAGAGCAGAGAAGGTGAGCAAGGTAAAGGCAGAAGGAGTGATGTATTTGAAAACAGGAAACACACATTGGATTTTTCTTGCTTCTGAGACTCCAACTAAAGATACCTGGCAAGAAAACATGGCTCAACATGGGAAAATGCCATCACGTAACTGTAGTCATAGTCCATAGTCCTGAAGGAGATACAATTAAAAGAGAACACACGCTAGCTTCTATAGCAGTATTGATAATTCTTTGTACTTCCAAGGCATTATGAGGAGACAGTAAACTTTATTACTACATTAGCATCTTTGATATATAGAACTGCCTGATAAACAAAATGGGATGAGAGAGAGAACTGGAAAAAGGGTGAAAGTTGTTCTTCGAGATAGACACAGCTTAATAGGACAGAAAAGGGAGGGGTAATAATGATAAAAGGATATACAGAACAAGTGATGCACAATGCAACTGCTTTGTGCAACCCATTCACTGATGCCCAGCCAGTCCCTGAGCAGTGGACCACCACCGGAGGGTCAACTTCCCCGAGGTTTTTTGCTCAGCATGACACCATATGGTATGGAATATCCCTCTGGTCAGTTGGGGTCAGTTGTCCTGACTGAGTCCCCTCCTAACTTCTTGTGCACCCTGCAGCCTGCTTGCTGGCAAAGACAGCATGAGAAGTTGGAAGTCCTTGACTTAGTGTAAGCAATGCCCAGCATCAACTAAACCATCCCTGTGTTATCAACCTTATTCCCATATATCAGCTATTAGGAAGAATGTTAACTTTATCACAGCTGAAACCAGGACAATAATGGTAAATACTAAACAGTAATAATAGTAATAATAATAATACTAAATGCTACCTATAATTTTCTGCCTTGTTGGAGCTGGACTAATTTTCCACCAGATGACCATGGAGACAGCTTTAATAGAAGCTGCAGTAAAAAGCTGGACTGGGGAGAGAGCGCTTCCCTGTACTCTTGACTGCCTTCACTTTCAGGACTGAGACACCTCTATCAACCATGGAAACCACAGGAAAGGCTCTAAAGAAACAGAGGACAAACCTCAGCTGGTGCAGGACTGCAAAGCAACACCAGTCACTGCTCAAGGGATAGGGAAGGGGCTGATGATTTGTGTCTTCCCCAGCAACCCACAGCCCCATCCCACCTGCAAGGCCAGTTTTGGGTTCCTGGGTTGGGTGAGGTTAGTGAAGATTTGGGTGGAAAGGTGGGTAGTTTGGGTTCTTCCTTATTTCTCCTGGCAGAGACTGACACTGGGAGGCAGAGCCTTGCTTGTATACAGAACAGGCTGTCCCAGGTGTGGCTGGAACCTGTGGGCGCAGTTCGGCCAGCCTTTGCAGTGTTTTTTATGTGGCTTTGAGTTTACAGGGCAAAGAATTGTGGCTCTCTTGCCCCATAGAACTAGTGTCTCACTAGTGCAGAGTACGCTCAGGGCCAGGTTTGGGCCTTGCTGTCATTTAATCTTCTCCCTCTGTTTTGGCCTCCAGGCCCTGCTAGTGTAGAATGGTCATCTCCTTCCCTGTTGCTTTGAATGTTGCTCAAGGAGGTAAACGTTTCCCTGCCTCCCTGGAATCAAATCTGAAGTGAGTATCTGCCTGAGTTCCCTGATCCAACAGTTTATTTGCTTTCTGGTATCTCCTTGAGCAACTTCCCGGCCCTCTGGACAGTGTCCCTCAGTGTTAGGCAGGACTGAACTTGTCCTGATTCAAGGTCTCATTCAAGAAGGATCTGTGCCATGGACGTGCTGGACCCATGGGGAGCAAAAAGCAGAAAGCACTGGGGTCCCAGTGCTGCCAAGAGTCACGCAGCCTTGTGACACAAGTATGGTACAGGCATGAGACAAGTCACCCATGAAGAGGAGTCACTCATGGCTTAGGACAGAAGGATGGAAGAACGAAACATGAAGTTAACAAGGACAGGGACAGAGTGCCTGAGGCTAGGCGGAGCACCACATCCCCCCAGATCACAACCAGCAAGGGGGAAGTCAGTTGCACATTAACACCTCTCACCAGTGGCAGGGATGAGAGAGCAGTGACGGAGGGACATCCAAGGGCTGGTACAAGCTCCTCAGCAACTGCCGGCCCTCCTCTCTGGTGCTGTCACCCAATTCAGCTTCCATCCGCAGAAGAGATGCTCTTTCCCCTCTTCCCAGACACCCCCTCTCACCACCTCTAAGCTGCTCTGCCAGCTCCCACCTCGCAGTTTTCCGCAGGAGTGGGAGAGCTCGGAAGCCCCTTGGTGAAACCAGAGCTGCTGAGTTTGGAAGGGGTTCCACCTGTGGCGCCTCGCCGCCCCCCTGGCAGCGCTGTGGGACGCTCAGCGTCGGGATGCCGGGAATCAGCGCAACCCTGCGGGGCAGGCGGGGCCCGGTCCGGGGGACGGGAGGCGTGACCCCAGCTGCAGAAGGGCTCCTTGCACGGCCGCCGTGCAACAGGTCTCGGCGGCAGGGCCGGGTCGGCTGGCGGGCGGCAGGAGGAGGCGATTCCGGCTCCAGAGTTTTTCGAGACAGAAGCAGGGCACAGCTCCCCGTGCCTTCCGAGGGCGAGCACAGCCCTCCCGAACTCTCCCCTGCACCCCCCCCCTCCGCCGTGCGCACCCAGGAGCCAGCCTAGCCAAGCTCCCGCCATGCCAGCCGTCGTCTCACGCCGCAGGAACGGGGTCCGGCCGCCCAGCGGGAAGGCTGGCAGCCTGGATCGGCACGACTCTGCACGGCGTGGGTCGGCTCGGCTGGCATCCCCTTCCCGCTCCCGCAAGCCGCCAGGACAGCCGCTGCCCGGGCAGGGGCAGGGGCAAGGGCAGGGGAGAACCGCAGGCTTGTCCCACCTTGCCAGGGCAAAATGGGAAAGAAACGGGATCTTGATCCGTGCTTTCTGCTTTTCTTTTGTCTCCTCCTTTTTTCTTGTATTTATTTCTTCTTTTTTCTTCCTTTTTTTTTTTGCGGGGGGTGGGGGGGGTGGGGGGTGGTAGAGGTTGTCCCTTCCTATGACAGCGAGGGTACAAGGCTCGCCTCGGAGGCGGGCTCGCCTCGGCGGCCGCCGTGTCCTGTGCGAAAGGAGCTCGGGGGTTCATTAATATCATTAGCATGTAACCCCCTCCCCGTGCCCGCGCGGGGTGACGTCACGCGGCGGCGGGAGCTGGAGGGAAGCAAGGGTGGCTCAGTGGGAGAGGGGCGTCCCCTCCCCGCACCGCCGCTGTCACTGCCTCTGCCGCTATTATAGGGGCCGAAGCCTGGAGCTCAAAGCGCAAAGTCAGCCAGTGTAATGAACTTCTGGAAACCTTTCCCTTTTTATACCATTCAGTTTCTGAGAGGCAGAGACAGCCTCCTCTGACGCCTTTTCCCCCCTTCCATTCTTTTTTCCAGGCTCTGATCTCCCTGTTCGCTGCACCCAGGCGCTCGGCGCGGAGCCCCGCTCCCCATCCCACCTTCTCCTTCGACTCATTGTTGTCCCTGGCTGCTGCGGCTCCCGCTCGTCTTCCAGGAGCCCGGCAGCGAGCCCGTCCGCATCCCCCGCACCTTACGGGGTCCCGAGAACAGCCGCTCGCAGGGGCGAGCACCGGCTTTGGGCCATTTCGTTGCTTTTCCCTTTTCTTTCTTTTTTATATTTTTCTTTTTCTTTTTTTTTTTTTTTCCTTTCCTTTTTGCTCCTTCCCCCCCCCACCGCTTTGCCGCCTTCCCGCAGCGTGCCCCAGTCCCTCGGAGGAGCGGGGCAGCGGCGAGGATGCGCCGGTCCCCTCGGCGGAGCCAGCAGTGAGCGCCCGAGGGAGGCACCTGCCCCGCGGAGCCGCCGCTGCCGCCACGCCGGCGGGCGGGGAGGGGGGAAGAACACGGGGGGGGATACACGGACAGCGGCCTCGCCCCGGCACCGACACTTCGCCCCGAGTTTAACGATTCCGGGGCCTTCGAGCATGAGCAAGCCGGCGGGATCAACAAGTGGGTAATAACGCGGTGGAGGCTTCGAGCAGCCTTTCCCAGACCTGCTGCAGCCCGGCCGGGGGCGGGGGGGATGTGGAGGGGAGGGAGAAGCGTGTGTGTGTGTGTGTGTTGTAGTTTGGGTTCTCACTCCCTCCCCATAAAAAAAGTGTGTATATCCATCCGGAGTGGCAATATATCGACTCGGAGTTGTCCCGATGGAGTTTGAAGGCCCGGGGATTACAAAAAGCCGCTTTCCCGCGGCCCGGCCCTGCTTTCCGCGGCGGGACCAGGGGCAGCGAGCCTCGGGAAAGACAGCGGGGATGGGGCACGTCCTGCCGGGGTGCAAGCGATTGTTCACTGGTCTCCGGTACTGGGATGGAGGGAAGAAGGTTTGGGTTTAAGGGCGTTACGGAGTTGAAACGTGCTGTTTTTCTTACGGACTTTATGCAATCTTCTGCAACATAATAATTTCTTTTTAAGAGTTTGAAACTCCGGTCACTCAATTACACGGGATCACGTAAGCAGCTCTGTGGAAGGAGGATTTAAATACAATACTTTGCACACCATTTCCAGTTGCAACAAATAATCCTGCAACGAGGAAAGCAGAAACAACTTAAAAGTCACATTTTTCTTAATCCTAAATCCATACACCTCATAACTGGGGAATTTAAAGCATGACTAACCGCTCTTGCAGAATGGCTCAATCCGTATAATCCCAATGGGACTTTCGGAGTTTGTAATATGGATGGAGTCAGTAACAAAGGGGGCGAAAATACCCAATCCAATTTAATGTCTGACAAGTGATAGATCGGACAGATATTTCCTCCGCGCTCCGGCCGGCTCCACGGCTTGTGGAGAGACGGAAAAACGGCAGCAGAGCCGGGAGGGGACCGGCAGCTGTACCTGCTGCCGGCCGCCCTCCGGCCCTCCGGCCTTCTCCACGCCGCTGTTCTCCGTTATCTTGACCCTGGTCCGCCCTTTGTCCACGGGAACCGAGATGTGTGTGTGTGTGTGTGTGAGAGAGAGAGAGCCCAGTCCCGCGGCGGAGGGGCCGAGGGCAGGAGGGGGCCGCGGCTTGGAGGAGGCGGACGGGCGGCTCGGAGACGGCAGGGCCCGGGGCTGTGACCGGGCCGCCGTTTCGGTGTGGGTTGGATTGCCTTTCCCCACCGCGGGGCTGAGAGAGGCGTTTTCCGAGCAAAGCCCCCGAGAGGGAAAAAACAACAATAATAAAACAAGTAACGGGGTGCGGTGGAGGTAAGAACCGGCGGAGGGGAAGGGGCAGCGGCGGCCGAGGCTGCTTCTCGCCGCCTGCGCTGCCGAACTGCCCGGTAAGAGCGAAGGGAGCCGGTGCAGGATCAGGCCCTTGAATAGCTGCGTCTGGACGTTGTCGGGTACCAGGACAGAGATCTGAGTGACAGGGCAGGAAGGGCCGGGGGGCTTCGTCCCCAGAGGACGGCGGAGATTCTGCCGGAGACATGCTGCAGGGCAGAAATTCCGCAAGGCTGGACCGCGCTACACGGCGCTGCGTGACCCCGGCCGCTGCCGCCGCTTTCACTGCTTATTCTGACCCCCCCCCCAGGCGCCGGGCACCCGCCCGAAAGGAATCCCCAGGCCGGACCAGGCCAGGCCCCGCGGGGACGGGGACAAGCGAAGCCTGCCCCGGGCCGGGACCCGAGTCCAGCCGGCCTCGGCAGCGCATACAAAAGTCCTGCCCGCTGTCCAGGGGCATGGGAGTCTGTCTCGGAGGTCCCTGGGGCTTCCGGGAGGCTCCCAGGCAAGGGGTCTCCGGCCCAGCCTTTCTGCGCGCCGGTGGGCTCCTGGCGATGTTGGCTGCGGCGTCTGCTTGGGTGGTAACGAGACCCCGTCCCGCCGTCCACCGAGCCTAGAGTAACTTCTTTCAACAGCCTCTGATGGTAATTACAGTAATCGGGGCTGCCATATATCCTTTAAGCAATTATGACACACAAAAAAAGCCCCCAAGGACCCCCTGTCGTGGGATGTTCAAAACGGTTTCCCAGCTGAACAGAAATCCCATTTTCTTAGTGCTAAACTTCTGAGACGAAGCTGTACCTCGGGGAACCGGCGCACTTTTAAACAGAGTTCATCGGTTATCTCATGACCCCGTGTCAAGCTTACATTTTTCTCTTCCCACACCCCCTGCCCTGCCTCTTCCCTGTCTACTTATTCCGTATTTTGCCTTGTACGAAAGTTTTCTCATAACAGCCTCCGTGGGGCAGCTGGGGGTGCAGAGCGGGGCCGGGATTGAGCAGGACGGGGCGGCCCTGCTACAGCCGCTCCCCCCGCCTTGTCGGTGCTTCCGTGTCCCCCTTTCCCCGTCCTCCGGCTCCTGGGGGGCTACGGAACCGATCGGACCTGCCGCGCCACTCCGACCGCTGGAAATGTGCTTGTTTGAGTTTGGCGAGGTGCTCCAGGTGCGCGGGTTTTATGGACTTGTAAGGAATACACGGAACTGATGTTCACATACATGGTGTAGATATGGACCTATATAATGCATCTGATTTTTTTTTTTTTAAAGCGACTTCCAAATTTAAAATCCGTCTGGGGAAAACTGGTTTGGAAAACTAACCCAAATTTCTCCCCTCTCCGCTGCCCGCTTTTAGCGTCGAGGGAGCCGAGCCGGCTGCCCCGCGCCGCAGGCCGGCCGGAGGAGCGGGGACCCCTGGCTCTGCCCGGTTCCAGGGACGTCGGACCCCCGGCCCACCCGCTGCTGAGGGAGGCGGGAGAGAGGGGTCCCCGGTGCCTGTATCGGCGGCGGGCCGGAGTGCGCGGGGGGCAGCGAGGGACTGTGCTCCGGGATGCAGCACCGCTGCACGTACCGCTTCAGTGTCTCTCCCCTGACCCCCAGCCTGCCCCTCCTCCTCCTCCTTCTTTGTGTGCGTGCGTGTGGACCCCCTCTCTCCCCGTGGATGCTAAGGGCTGGAGAGGGAAGTCGAGCGCTTTCCCCCGTTGGCATTGTGCGATATCCGAATTCCCATGCTACACTTTTTGACGGGTCACTGGTGCCCCAATAGGCAGGTGGCAAGGAGGGCTTGTAATTACACACTCTCAGAAACCGTGCCTTGGCCCCAGCCCTCCTCACGGGCGCCTACCTGCAGCTCCAAAGCCGCGGCTTGCTCGCAGGCGGCGGGGCTGGGGGGGGAGGAGGGGGGGCGGCTTCCTTTAGCTGCGCTCCTTATTAATTGCGTAAAAGTTTTTTATTCTTTAACCTTTCTCCCTCCCTGCCTCCCTCCCACTTTCCCTCCCTCCCTCCGCCACCCCTCCTTCTCGCAGCTCCTAACCTAATCCCCGTCCCTCTCGCCGTGTTGTGTATAGCAGCTGTCGGGTTTCATTTAGGGGAGAAGCTGGCAGCTTGTGCTCATTGGAGGCAGTCAAACGAGTTTCAATGGGCAAAATCATTAAGTTAACACTATCTAATGTCCCTATTGTCTGCCAGCAGGCATTGTCTTAGAGCCTTAGAGGAGACATGTCTGAAAGTATCTCGGACTCCTAAATTCTCTAGGGAGCGAGAGGAGCCCCCTACGGCCTGTTTCCATCACCACCCTCCCCCTCCTGCCCCCCAGCAACGTTCCGCACCCCTCAGCACGCTGCCGCCTCCCCCCTTCCAGCCCTCACCCCCCACCACCCGCAGCCGGGACTCTTCTTGAGCTACTTCCAAACAAAGATACCGGCCCCGAGCGCTCTCCGTTCGAGTTTGGAGACCGAGGTTTGGAATGAATCTCCAGCTTAAGTTCTGGTAGGAGGAATGGAGGCTGTTTAAGGTGAAAAAGAAAGAAGGGAGAAAGGAGAGGAGAGGAGAGGAGAGGAGAGGAGAGGAGAGGAGAGGAGAGGAGAGGAGAGGAGAGGAGAGGAGAGG
>JBCJKH010056750.1:0-15080 GCA_039877255.1 Loriculus beryllinus
AAGGAAAGTGCCCTGGGCTCCCGCCGAAGTGGGTTTTCGGCAAAAAAAAAAGCGAAAGTTAAAAAAAAAAAAAAAAAAACCCAAACAAAAAACCCCCAAAAGGCAATGATGTCCCATACTGGCTCTCAAAGGGTTCTAAAGAAAGACAAGTTTGAAATAATGGATCTCCTAGCTATGGTGTGTGAGCTCTCATTTACACCTGCCTTTGCATTAGAGAAATGGGAAGGTGCAAAGGTGATGGCAATCTTTAACAAAATTCTACAAGGAGAAACAAGTTTAGAAATGCTTGGTAGAGCTACTAATAAAGAATAAGGTAATGAAATGAATAAATATAATTTACTAATTTATGGGGGAATAATCCAAACAGTTTTGTGACAGGAAGATAAAGCTACTAGTGTTCTCTGAAGGAGTCAGTAAGCATGCAGAAAAGGGAGAATTGATTGATAAAATATGTCTGAATTTCTTAAATATATTCAACAAAGTCCTTCACAAAAGCCTGTTAGAGAACCTATTGTGAGATAGGTAAGAATTTAATATATATACCTGGCTAAAAGATAGGAACAATGAGTAGGAAATAGTGGTCAGCTCCTGAATATTTGCCAGTGGGCTTTCAAAGTAATCTCTGCTTGTGCTTGGGCAGTGCAACATACATATAAATGGATACCTTTTCTAGACCAGCTAGAATCATAAAAATACCATAAACACACTATTGGGCACACAAACTCCCTCAAGATCTAAAAAGAAGCGGTAAAGTAGTGTGATCCAAAAGCCAGTTTAGTATTTCTAGCTATAGAAGTAAGGTTGATTAAAAAGATTAATTGGAGATACATAAAATCCTTGTCTTGCCTAATCTAGAGCTAGAAAACGTATAAAGAAGCTTCCAAGTTATGGTACAGCACCAATACAAGGATAAAATAAACAGCTCTGATTTATACAATTGATACCTACCAGTGGCTTGGGAGATTGTGGCCACCTTCATCCTCATCCAAGATCAGAGACAACTGCTGCTGAAATGTGGAGGTGGGTTAGGAAAAGATGATGACCAGCTTTGAAAGAGTCGCAACACCATCGTTGGGTGTCACAATGCCATCATTAAGTAATCCAGGTTGGAACTGTAATGGCTCTCCTATGCCTGGGGTGCAGCTTTTATACATGGTTAAAGGTTTCCATACTGATGTCCCAAAACCTGAGGTTTTGAAGAGCGAAGCGCCAACTCCACCGTCGTCTCTCTCCCTGGAGAAATTCTGTTCTTATTCAAGCATTGATTTAAAGCACCAGTGCTCTGGCTTTAGGAGGATTTCCTGATTCTCTTATTGGCATACATATATTTTTTTTCAGAGAGCATTGTTCTTGAATGGAGTGCATTAAAATGAATCTACAGGTAAAAGTTCTATTCAACTTTTTGACAAATGACTCTAACTCAGCATTTAACTCCAAAAGGCCAGGAAATGAAAATATAGACCCATTCCTCAATAATTATTAATTTCCTGTCACTATTTTCCTTACTTCAAGAGTTTCGAAAGTTCTAAAAATCCTGTAAGGTTGATTAAAGAGTAATTTGGAAGCAAGATAGGAGGAGGCAGGTGAAGGAAAGAGACAGAAGACTATTTCTGAACACTAAAAATAGCTTCAAATTCCTGCCAAGAAATGACAAATTGTTATATACACAGTCAGACACGGAGATGTATATTTTGTTTTAAATTCCAATTTCAAAATGTACTGCATAAAGAGAAACCACAAATTGAAACTCCATGCGCTCATATTGGCAGCAACACCAAAATTAAGTTTTTTTCTAAATATAACCCTCCCAAAACCTACCTCAACCTTCCTCCACCTCCTGCCCACTCTTTTATAAGTAAGAACACAGAGTATTTTGGTTTCTCGGTGACTTTTTCCATTCCTTTGAGTTACTAGTGAAGGGCCAAGCTCTCAGAACCTTACTCAGGTAACATTTCCATTGGTTTCAATGGGAGGTTTGCCCATGCAAGGTCTGCAGTATTTTCCCTGGTATTTATATGAAATGAAGGAATTTGTGACAGGAATGAGGAACAGTCTTTGTAAGACAGTGAGAAGAAAATGCTATTTTGTAAAGGAATTGAGGGTAAAGAAGGAGGATAATGTCATGAGGAGCACTATATAAAACTCAACCCCTCTTCCATCTGTAATTTCTCCGTTTTAAACAGAAAGGCTTTTGAATTTGAGTGAAATATCTAAAGAGAATTAATTTTGAGGACTCAGTCCAGGTCATAGGAAACAAACCACATCAAAAAACCCCAAATAAATCACTTCTTATTTAAGCAAAACTGTACCAGAGACTAAAGACAAACCAGCCCTTTCAGCTTTCAGAAAAGAAACCAACATCAAAAGAAGAACCCAAAGTAGAAGCCTAGAAATGCAAATTTGTTGGTCTTTTCACACTCAAATTCTCAAGCTTTTTCCATTTCCTTTTACAGAAGAAGAATGTGGTCAGATGTAGAGGAATGACTTAACAGCTTTCATTAAAAGGTAAGGTAGTCAACTTAGTCCTCCTATGGATAACTGCAGGATCATTATAAAGAGGATTAAACAGTTGTGATCTGTCCCAGTTTGAATACTGTGGCTTGGAAGTTTTGACTCATGAGGTGTTAATTTCCCAGTCTGATTACATGAAGATGTATAAATATGAGCACTTATGAGGAAAACAAGAATCCTGCTGGAAGCTGAATGGTGTTGAGCTACCTCCACTTCTATGAGGAGCATAGGAAAAAATTCTCCTATCATGTTAAGTGGTACTGCACATAGTAGAAAGTGTCAGATACATGCAAAGAAGTGCTACCACATCTGTTTTATTAGGTATTGAGGTGAGGAACAGACACATTAAATAACTTTGCTGTGAGGTCCTGTGTGAGGAACTGCTTGGTCTCTACTTGGTCCACCCAATGAGGGCAGCTGAGCTGAAGGCACTCAGTGCTGGGTGTAAAGTGTCAAAAGTTGGGTGGTGGAAGTGCCATCATGTTTGACTGTGTGTAAAAATGCCATGTTCGTTTTCAGGCGGCCAGTCTGGATGGCTTGGGGCTTATGGAGACTCTAATCAGAGTGAGATGGAAATCATATTGTGCTTTAGGTAATTAGAGTCACTCCTCTGAAGGAAACGAGGTGCTTCCTGTTATTGTCCTCAAAAAAGTATCAGAGAAACAGAAATTATTTGCCACAACGACGCTAAGGAAAACCCTCCTAAACCACTGGAACAATACAATGTAGAGAAATGTGAATGAATTGTTATATTTAGTAGCTCCTAAGAAATGCTCTGTCAACAATCCTCTGAATCACTCTGCCTGGAAACTACCTGAGTGCCGCCTTATTTCTAGACATCTGTCAGCACAGTTATTAGCTAGCAACAAGCATAACATGAAAATAATCATTCTATTTAGGGCAGGAACAATAGCTAATTGACTGACATGAAATTTCATCAATATTATCTCCTGTTGACTTTTTGATAATCCATTGAAGAACAGTTTGTGTTTTCCAGGGTGGAAAACTTTACTTGTTTCCTAGCAGGAACCCCACACCAAGAAGTTTTCCCTAATGGCTACCTAATTTTTTGTAAATAGAAATTATAATGCTTTCCAAGCACTGACATTTCATAACCTGTTTTTCTTCTTTCTAAGGTTCCATCTTCTGCAGAATGCAGACTGGTATATTCGGTACAGTAGTAGAATAACAGCTGGATACCTGAAATCCTGTTCATAGCCTTTTCAGACTAATTTTGAAATGCTAGGCTGATAAAGGTATTTAGACACCTGAAAGGTGCAAAAATAGGTGCTTCTTAGGTATTTAATTGACACTGAAGCTAATGGGAATTAGGTATCTTTCATGGACTTTTAGAAAATTATGTGGGACTATGATAGCAACAGAAGCTACAAAATAAGTCTGAAATTCCAGCCTTTTCTGATGTCAGGCTGTCTTTCCAGAACCAGTCATTTTTATGATGTAATTTTTCCCCAAATTTTAATTTCTGGGAGACCCTGCTATTCCCATCCTAGCTGAAAAACCTCCTTGTACAGTGCATTAATGCCTCAAACTCTTCTTTGTTTATAGGCTACTCTCAAACATCACTAAAACACGTCATGGAACTTAGAAGTTTTCCTATGTGATCAGAACATCATAGTCCAATGCCTGGGTGTATAATCTATGAGATTTTTCTCACCCTACCATCCCAATTTTCAGAAAGCACCGACTTGCTTTGGAATATCACATCTTTGCATTAAAAGTCTTAAAAATACAATCCTAGCTCTTCTGAAAATGTATCTTTGGGAACATAAGGGAGTGTGTGAATATCTTCAAAGCTGTAGTTTGACTAACCCAGCCACTGCTTAGATCATCAAACAGGCATGCATTTGGGACACAGAGGCACTACAGTCCTATCATATTCAGCCCAGAATCCTCATGGTTATGTGAATAATTATCCCCTCATACTGGCCTGGAAATCTTGGACAGAATTAGCAATCACAGCAAGGGTGCTAAGAAATAATTTGTACCGTACATCTGTTAGTGTCCCTTAGCCCAGCTGGAATTTACATGCTTTCCTCTCTATCTTGGGTTTCTCAAATTGTGTTGATGTGTATTTAAGCCACAGGAACATCCGAGGCAGTCACGCAGGGGGAGATGCAAACTTTGCTGGTATTTTGATTCCAAACTGTGATATCTTTTATCAGGACGGGCAAGGTACGGAAAGAAAGTGTCAGTGTCATTTGGTCTCCTGTTCTAAGTTTCTTTGGCTAACTCATGGTGTGGTGGGTGAAAAGTGTGAGGGCAAGGCCATCGCAAGTGTGGAAGAACTCACAGACCACTCAGGCAAGCATTCTCCAACAGGTATCCCATGAAAGCACCTCATTGGAATTATATTGATGATATCCCAACTGGATACAACTGACACTGATTTTTTGAGCTGTTAACTGAAAGAATAGTTTTATGCTTTACTTCATCTTGTCTTTGAAGAGAAATAAAGTCCCTAAATCATTTCAATCGCTAATGCTTTACTCTTTATTCTCCTTCTTTTTGCTGTTACAACCATGAAGAGGCGGCTGTCATGAAAGTGTCATTTAAAGTCATAAAGATGTAAGAAAGGAAGAGCAGAATGAAGTACCTCATGTTTGGCCCTGCTTTGGCCAGGTGGTTGAGCTAGATATCTCCTAACATTGCTTCCGACTTGCAGTAACCGATTATCCTGTAAAAGTGTGGAAGGCTGAACTTTCAAGCCTATTTTAATAATAAAAATTGCAGAGTTTTCTTTTTTTGATGCACAGTATTCTGTTTAGCCTCTTATTTGACTTATGATCACATCATATTTACGCTTAACAAGCTTTCTCTCATTCACTCTTCCCTCTCCTTTCCTTTACTCAAACGCCATAAACTCTTCCCACCCCATATATTTTTGTTTTAATCCAAAATTATGCAATTCAGCCGGGATTTTCTTTGGACTGCTTCTAAATACACCCACACCACTACTCTGAAAGTGATGAGGTTTATCCAAAGATGGACTTGGCAAGTCTGTGTTTCAAAGGGCTACTGATCCAAAGTGCTTCAGGAAGACTTTAAGACACACAGACAAGCCCACAAAGCAATAAAATATAAGGTCATGAACAGTGTCTGTATTCAAATGTTTGGAAGAGTTGAAGCCAGTAGATAATTTTGCATTACAAAACTTGTCTGAAAATGGCTACTTCTCCACCAGTGACCCAATATCAGTCAGTTTAATGGTGACTGCTTACAGCCTGTGAGCATTCAGGGTTCCATGATGTTAAAGAACTGCCATGTCTTTTCTTCAGCACAACATTGGACTTCGATTTAACAAGGTTACAGGCAGTCAGAAGAGTCTTTAACATGCTGTTGAGTGATTTTTTTCCAACTGTAGATGCATTAAACATGCTCTGGAGAGGCTGTGCTGTCCATGGGTAAGGCTATGGATTTAGAGACCAGGTTTTAATCTTGGCCTGCTCCACAGCCTTGACTGAGTTGCCTTTCTCTTCCATATACTCTTCTAGAAAATGAGGGTCCCCAGTACAGCCCTCCATTGTAGAAGCACTCAAAGAGCTACTGGTGAGAACTGCAATGAAATGACTGGGATTTTTGTTTCTGCCAGGGCACTAACTCCAAAACCCACACCCAAACTCATGAAATTACCTTTTAAATGATGAGACAGAATCATTCTTTTTTTGTGATATTCCCTGCATTTACCTCCCCTGGGTAGCAACAGTGGAAAGTACTGGCGAGGAGAGCAGCCGGTAGACAAGGCTTTATTTGCCCAGGTTTTAGGGCTTTGCCTGTGTCAGTGATGCAAGGATACCAGTCTCCTTCAAGAGGTGTGGTTTATCAGTGGAGCTTTTGCTGTGGCTCTGACTTCAGGCTAATGGTCTCACATACAGATTCTGTAAGATGCCTTTCATTCATCCTGCCAAACAGGAGCTGTGCCTGTGATGCTTTCCCAAACTGAAGGGCACTGCTCCATGAATGCAAGCAATGTTAAAGCCTGAATAAGGCACACAGTCTTCCAGTGGCAAAATGCTTCCACCTCTCCCTTTGCCCTCCCCCACCATGTGGTTTAGCTTTTGGCTCTGCAATAGATGCTCTGAATCAATGTTAGCTTTTTGAGAGGCTAACACTGAACACTGGAAGTCTGAGTCAAATCCAGCCGCATTACAAGTCCATTGTTTAATTGTTGTTTGTTTTGGGTTCTTTTTCCACTGAAGCTTTATGGTGTTTTAACACCTCTATTTTTTCACTTGGTGGCCTGAAAACATCCATATACTAATCAATCCAAACAGGAAACAAAAAACTGAATGGGAAAATGGGATATTGTTCAACATATATGTTTGCCTCAGCTTTAGCCCATGAAATGGTAAGCATCTAGAAATGGAAAGATGAAGGACATGAAAAATATCCAGATCACACAGTTTACAGAGCTACATGCAACGTAACAACAACTGGTGGGAACTGTCAAGCACAATCCTGATCTGAGGTGTATTTCAGTTTTCAGCTCAGTGAAATCCCAGTTTCTGCACAAGCAAAAACTTGTCCTTTTTACCAGGCTGTAATAAAATATTTGTGGTGGGTTTTATGGTGCAAGATACTGTCCGCTTAATACAAGCTGAAGGCCATTACCCTCATTTCTGTCCTTAGTCAAGCCACAACGCATCTCCACACCAAGCTCCCAGAGCTCAAGACTGGTGCCAGACTGTCCACAAAGACCCCCAAGGGCAATTTCAAGGTTCATTTACTCAGAATGACCTGATTGCATGGCATGGGCTGGAAATCACTTCATACCATGCTTTGTTCACCTGGATCAACAGGATACTTATGGATCAACAGGATAGCTATGAGACCTAACAATGTGAAAGGAGAAATACAGCTGTGCATTAGTCTGGCTCTAGTGAAGTCAACATTTATGTGCACACATCTGTGAAACAGCGATCTCCAAACCTCAGAATCCACTACTTCTGAAGGCTCAACCCAAGTCAATATGATTATTGGGAGGTACTGTGAAGTTTCAAGATGTATCATTATCAGGAAGGGTGTGGATTTGCTCTGGGATTAGAGCTGCTGAAAGCTACAAGAATCTTAAACCCTTCTGTTGTTATCAGGACTGTCTCTCTGGTCTTCCAAATTTTGTGTGCATGGAGTGAAGAGGACAACACTAGTTCAGCCTTACCTGTCACTGATAATTTGTGTGATGTAGCTGTCCCCATCCCAGGCAATTACTGGACTCAGATGGAACCCGGAAAGGTTTATCCAAGAGATGGCAGATGAAGTCAGTAGAGCTACTTTGAGGAACAGAAAGATCTGTTCTGTATAAAACACATCTTGTGGTTTATAGCATAGTTTACTACATCCAGTGTTTTCTTGAACGTGATAACTCTGTATGACTCTATACAGTCCTGCCCACATCTCTGGGGCTCCTTAGTTTGATGCAAACATAGGACAAGAGCATGATCTTCATAGTACTGCACTTGCAGTTGAAGAAAACAGTTTATATCCATTCTCACTCTAGCCAGAGATTGCAAGTTGCTGTGAAATTTGTTTTTTCCCCACTTATTACGATGCTTTTGCCATTATTCCTAGAGGGCTGCACCTTTGGACATCTCAAATTTCCTTGCTTCTTTTCAAGGTCTCTCTGGAAAACCTTCATGTTTAATTAACTTAAAGCACTCCCTCAAACATCCTAATCCCTCTTGACTCCATGCCTGTGCTCCTAGACCTTTCTTCCTATATATTTCCATGGGATCTTGGAGGCCACTTTTTAACCTTTCTTCTTATACAGTGTCTTTATCCTTTGCTCTATTCATCCATCACCCCATCACCCGGAATGTCAACTCCAACAGGACCTGAACAAAACTGAGGCAGAATGTGAAGGAAATGCTTTTGCTAGGTATAAATGGCGGTCATAAGAGAGGACATTGGCCCAGGGATGTGTTTATTCCCTGAAATGCCATGCAGAATTACCTGAGCTAGCTGGGAACATGCTAGTTCAGGTTACAGAAGCAAAGTGTACATACATTAGCAGAAATACTGGAATTACTTGGGTGTGGCTTTCACAGATTACCCAGTTCCACCCAAATAGAGAATTACTGTGAAGCTTATGTAGCCAAAAAGTGATCATTTCATTGCACTTATTAAAGCCCAAAGTGGGGTTTTAATAAGCTTTGACTTCTTATTTTTTCCTTAACGAATTATTCACTATGAACAGCACATTTTATACAAGTGAAACTTGTAGAGCAGCCATGAAGATGCTGCTGCTCTTACTGTCCTCCCTAGTGACACCAAAGTATTGATGGCAGAGTCAGAGAAGAAGAAATAACAGTGGAGGGGCTGAGGTGAATATTTCTGCTTGTCTGGTCACCAAGAAAAGCTGTTGGTGTAATTGAACAAAGGGGAATTAGGAAAAATATTCCGCTGCTTCAAGTAGGTTACTGAGAATCAAGAAAAATCATTATGCGGCCTTATGTCTCTAAATTATGGGAGCCCACTTCTCTCTCATACTCCTTTTGCATTAGCAGGGTTCCCCCCAGTTCACATTCCTGTAAAGATGATGAAGATCAGGAACTTAATCTCTTCATGCACATCCGTCTGTATCTCTCTGAGAGGTATTTATGTAGCCCCATTACCTTAGTTTATCTCACAAGTGTTTTGCTCACTGCCTCAGAAGGCAAATTTGATGAAATTCCAACATTTATTTTGGAAATGGCTGGAGTAGAAGACTCTGCAGTATATCCAAGGAAGTCTGTGGAGAGAATTAATTTCTCAGCTTATACCAAGGTCTCTCAAATCTCAGACTAGCACTTCAGCTTCTACATGGTTCTCCTTCGCTACCTCAGTTTCCCCTGCACAAAGGAAATTGCCTCTGTAGAGGAAAAAACATAATTGCTGCAGACTCAGCCATAATAAATTCATAAAGCAAGCACTCTGAAATAAGCACCTTTATTCTCAGATAATACATTGGTCTAGGACGCTGGTCAGGAAGTGCCGTAGAGTTGTTGCTCAAAGCGTCAGTGATTTCCTCATGAGAAACCTCAGGAGAGGGCCGTGACAGCCCATCAGCATAGAGGTGCTTCATTTCCTTCATGAAAACATAGAAAAACAAGGGATACAGATGGATTGTGCTGAAATGGGGAGACTACCTAAACAGGATGAAGTTAATTTGGGTAGTGAGACGAGGTCATGAAGCCTGATGCAGAACAGAGCTGCCTGTCAGCCGCACAGGCTGAGCCAATACCTCTACACCAGGATGCAGGTCATCTACATGTGGGAGCTGCTCAGCCCAGCACCAGGCTTGCCTCCTTGCAGTAGTTTGCATTTTGCCAGCAGCACAGACATTAAAAGGTCCTTAAGCTTCCAGAAAGAAGATAAACATGGCTTTCAATGAAGATTAAAATACACACGCACTTTTGAAACATGGTCAGTCATTACTAATTCATGGCTGCTGTCCAGCACGTGGAGAAAAACATTTCCCTTCATAGGTTTAGCAACAAAACCAAGGGGGAAAAAAAAAAAATCAATGGCTTATACTGTACACTAAAACAGCTTAAAACACAAACATTTCCAAAGTACAATATTTCAAGCAGTCTTGTAACTGGAGGAGCTATTTTTTAACTGGATTCCTACTTTTTACTACCAACAGCCTTGTCTTATTTGCAGAGGCTCTGCTAGCTGTCAGACATCCTGACTCCACTTAATAAACTCACTTGAAGCAGAACTTTCTTAAGTCACAGTGTAACTACATAAATTAGTTGTTTCAGCGTTAGACCAACACACTTCTCTTTCTTCCCTCTCTCCTGAGCACTAAGCTACAACGAAGAAACTCAAGTCTCAAAAGAGCCAACAGTTCATTAAGAAACACAGCCATAACCTGACATGCCTCATATACAACAGCTCCCGTTGGTTTTGGTGGGAGCTGCAGGGTTCCTTACTTATGGGTAAAACTAACCAGAGTTTGGGTCCACAGGTCTGGGTCCCTAAGTTGAGATCCTGCTTTTGAAATACATTGTGTGCAGTGATATCAGAGAAGGAAATGCAGAGGTGATGCCAGGTCACAGACAGATTTTGCACTGAGTGAAACTTAATGCACCAGGAAGTTAAGAGGCGCTCCAGTGTCTCACTAGATAAGCAGGAGCAGGGCACTTCATTAGTGGGTGGATCTTAGTCTGGTTCCCTGTGAAAATGAAGTTCAAACAAACCCCATATTCACGTCTCTGTCTCTCTCTGACCCTCCCTCCTAACTCCTTCATCCATTGGTCAAATTTATTCACATTCCACAGAAAGAAATACATTGCAAGAGTAAATAGAACTGAAGGATAGGGGCTGCCAAGTGAGAGAAGGGTGCCAGAAGTCCTACTGTCTCAGAGAAAGGCCACTTAACCTTTCAGTGTGTCCAAAAGGGGAAGGGATTTGAGCAATGCAGGCTCACACCTTCATAGCAAGAAATACTAAAAGGATGCAAAGCTCCAAGGCACTGGGCTCTGCTCATTCCTGTGCTTGCAACTGGTAGCTGGTGCTGTTGCTGCTCTGAAGTGCCTGTGGGAAGCCTGGAGGGACCCTGAGCTAACTCTGCGTTTAGCTCTGTTAACCCCTCTCCTGAGTGGGAATGTGTAGCATGGGATCAATTTACTCAATGGCCCCTTTACTGGGAGGGATGATGTGATGTTCCTTCTCTCCATGAATATTCTCATTCAGAGACACGGCTGGCTTGACCTCCCAGGGCAGAGACAAGCAAGAGAACCACTCCTTCCCTAGGTTGGACCATTCAACACCAGAACAGAGGGAAAAGTGCCTTGCACAGGGCCCTCATGGCAGCTGGGTGAGAGCTTAGGACAGCATTGATTCCCTGCTTTCAAGTTCTTTGCCCTGCCCTGGCTGTCCCTTGGGTGAACACAGGACCAATGCCAGGCTAGTGATGGGTGATAGATGGCAAAGATCACTGTTGAAAAGACTGGCTTTCTCTCACCTGCTGCTATGCGTTGTACCTGGTGACAGCTGCTATTTTTACATTAAAACTCATTTCTTACTAATAAATCTTTGTGTTACATCTTGAAAACCAGATCTAGCCCTCTGGTAACTCGATCTTAATTAAACAATTTAGCTGCCAATCCAGCCCATTTCTGGTAAGCAGTGTATTGCAATATTTGGTGTTAGTCAAGCACAGCAGACATTTTATTAGCGCTGGTGTTGTAAATATAGCTCGATTTCTAAGCAGATGCTGATAATAAAGTTTGCCTTGCCCTGCCCTACCTCTCCCACTAAGCTGAGTCATAATAATACACAGGGCTAGCCCAACTCCACCATGTGGTGTAATGCTCAGCAAGATTTGGCAGATAGGAGGCCTTACTAATCTTCCGAATCTCATCTTTCACACTGGAGCAGTTGGCTGGGATACATCTTTTTTGCCTGTGTAAGTTATTGTATAATACAATCTTCCAAGTTACATAATGGTTTCTCTCTTCACTCGGTGTCATCTGAGCCCTGCACAGGAATGCACACACATTGCCTCTGACAGTTTGTGAAGTCCTCCAGGGCCACTACTGTTCCCTGCCCACCAAGGAGTTTAGAAAGGGCAGGTACTACAAGCTTGTACACACATGTGCTTTCCAAAGAGCCAGTTTCACCTGTCTTGCATCACGTGTCATCACCTTTTGGAAAGTCTTTAGCAGGTTGTGCCAAATTACAATGAAGTTATCAGCAGAAAGAGCTTTATTTTTACCCCTCCTGAGTTGCCAAAGGTATCTGGTTACGCTGTCAGATGAAAAAGCCACATTCACTACTGGAGTCAAGCTCTCATCTATGGGGAGTGGCTGAGCTCCAGGAGCCCAGGGGTTGTGGCCCATTCCAAAAGGCAGTTTTTTGACTCAAGGCAAAAAATATGCCCCTGCAAACAGGGAGAGCAGATGGGAGGCAGATGCTTCTTTCACTGGGATGGATCAGCAATACTTTGAATAAGAGCTGGGTGTAGTGGTAGCTGAAAACCTTCTGATTGTTCACCACAGTCCACCCATTTACCCCAAATCTGAGGTCGGTCATTGCTGGATCCCAGGCAGATGGTACCCATGTGGCAGATACAGATCTGCCATGCCATGGGCTACCAGTGGGGTGCAGAAAAACATATCCACCTCTGAATGGGAGCCCAGCGTGCCCAGCACTGGGGCCCAGCATCATCTCTTCAAGACCTTAACAATGACTCCTCAACAGATAATATTTCCAGAGACAGCTACAGATTCTGTAGAGGGTGGTGAGAGGACTCAGTTCTATCTCAGTATTTTGTTTTCCCCTTTTCTGTGTCTATTTTTCATTCTTTGCTGCAGTATTTCACTCCTGTTTGTTCCAATGGATGTTATCTCTCCTCCCTTGCCTGTTTCATTTCTCACAGCCTCTCCCAACCCAGCGACATTTGTGTTCAAATGTTCAAACGTGCCATGCTCAAGAGGGTCCAGGAGCTGGGTAAACAAGTTTGCCTCTGTGTTTAGCATACAGCTCAATTGTACATTTACAGTAGATATTCTGCTTTAATTTGCTTTTAAACAGCCCCTTCAAACAGCTCAGAGCTTTGGACATTGTTCTCTTAGGTGCATTACAAAACCATAATTAATTAGCTAGGCTCCCCTGTGGATTTTCTCAGATTTTACCCAATCTTTGCGCCAATTTTAATGACCTTCCCAGTCAGGGGCTTTACATCTGTAAATGCTGAGTGCCATTCAGCACTCAGTAAACAAGGGGTATCTGAGCAAAATAGCTGGAGCTTGAAATCAAACAGTTTACTTGTTTATACTACAGGAGACACTGTCGGTCTGGGTGGCTCTTAGCACCTGCCGTGCCCTTTGATGTCTGAATTTCAGCTTTCTGTCCCATATTAAGAGAACTCAAGATTTATCTGTGTTACCCTTCCATAAAGTTGGGATTGTGGGAAGATCTGTATTGCAGAGCCCTTCTATCCCACCCCTTCTTCTTTGTCCTTTTAAAGCACGAAATGGCACTTTGTTCATTGTCCATGCAAAACTTGCTGAGAGCTCTTCACAGAGAAATCAGCCAAGCAACTTTCAGCTGCTCCTTCTTCCTGATGGCTTCAGGCCAACATTCCCCAGCAGGTGTCAGATACCAGCAGATAAGAAGGAAGAGAAAGGAAAGAAAGAAAAATGAGCAACAAGAAAAGATTTGGCAGCTTGTTATGTGTGCACAGCCCATCTATCACCTCAAGGTGCTCTATAGCTCTTCAGATTTTAGAACACATGGTGCAAATGCAACATGGACTTTCACTCCACCTTGGAAACCCACCTTGTTCAGGCTGTTGCTACAGGGCAGTAAGTTCTACCCATGCAGTGGAGGGCATCTTTGGAAAGCAGCAGCCAGCTGGTGGCTGAACATGAGGGATGGAAATACTGGGTTTTTTGGTCAAAGTTGTATTTTAGGTGGCTCTTTTTCAGGCAGAAGGGTGGTTTAGTGTGTTGGAATGGAGCTGCTCAGGATCCAGCTCTAGTTTTTGATGGATATATGAGCATAGGAAAGACACAGTTACTTGGATCAACGTCTGGCCTGAGATCCACCAAAAATAACTAGACACAAGAGTCAGGAGGGCTGCATCAGAGTGCTGGTTTCACATGAGTACAAAGCCACACCATGGAAATGTGAATATAAGCTATGATTTTCCATGTGATTTGAAGTTCCATGCTATAACATGGCAAGCAGATTTTCTATGCATTCTGAAAACACACACATATTCAGACAATATGAAACTATAGCTAGGATTTCCCTGTCTGGGGAGCAGAGAGTGCAGAGCCAAAAGAAGTGCTTTTTCAGTGCAAATTAGAGGAGTCAGAGTAAACCGTGAAATAAAATTACCTCCCTGAGGTATACAACCTGTTCTCACCAATATGAATTACAGTTGCTCATGAATGAAGTGAATCAGTGTCTGGTTTTAAATGGACCAGGTTTAGGTTACTGTACAGTCCTCTATGTTCAGGGCCTCTGTAATTGCACTTACATTAGTACAGCAAGAGCCGTAGTTATACAACCAGCCAAACTTCTTGGTCTGCTGCTTCTGTGGCAACTTGATGGCTTTCGTGAGCCTTCCTGTAAGAGCAGCTGTTCAAAGGGCTGAATGCTGAGTAAGACATAAGCAGGCACTGCCTGAGGTAAGCTCGCTAATAAAAGAAAAGTGATTAGGCAACAGTGCTCTGTCTGTGCCCTGACTCTCCATCTGTAAAACAAGGATGATGGTATCGCCCTTATCTTGCTGGGGAGTTGTGAACATACATCACATTAAAGGTGATTTAAGAGGTGCTCAGAGAAGTGGTGGGTAGAGGAGCAATATAATTGCTTCAAAGAGCGAGATTTTCTTGTGCAGTTCTTAACTTTCAGATAGAGCAGGGCAAGAGCTGGTATAAACTGCTCCTCCAGGACTCTCCAATGGGAGCAGCTTCGCACCCTTTTGATCTTCCCAAGGCTGATGCTAAGTTTATTGTTTGGGTTTGCTGAAGCTGGAGCACCTCCTGGGAGATGTCATGCAGTCCAGGTAATTTAGATTTTCTTTGGACAGAAAATAAACTGGAGCACACCAGGGA
>JBCJKH010056752.1:23691-35447 GCA_039877255.1 Loriculus beryllinus
GGTCATCAGGCCCTACATGTTAATACTATGTTATTAACATTTTAACAACTATGTTATTATGGTATAGTGAACTATGTGCACTATGTTCATGTTCTTTTTCTCATACTTTGCTTTCAATGCCTGAAATCTGCCACTAATGGTCTTATTGTTGGTGTGGTTTTCCAAATGAATTGATTTGGGCTTATACAGTGTTTTTTTAGTTTATTTTTTCCTCGCCAAAATTAAATACGTTTAATTTTTTTATTTTCTACATTTTTTTCAACATAAAAATTCAAATATCATATCTTAAAATGTCAGTATTAAATATTCCAACATTTCTCACTTTGTTGCTTAATATTTCTTTCAGCTACATGCCTTGGACAATTTCTCTATAAATTCCTGAATATTATGCTTGATCCACACCTGAATTTATAAGCTATAAATCAATATAGATAGCAAAATTGTTTACTGTTTATAGTGTTTAAGAATAATATAAACTGATAAGTGTTCCTGGTGCAGGAACTGTGTTTCAGTATAATCTGTATTGAAATTTATTTTGTAGCACCCTGAAAAAAACCCACCAAACCGTCAAAAAACAACCAAAACCGAAAAAAACCTCAAAACCAAACTAATAAGAAAGGGATTGTCATCCCTTCAGCTGGTCAAAAGATGGGAGTTGTTGAGACAGTGCTGGTCAAACATGACATTTTGATTTGTATCATGGCATGTTGTAGGTAGGGATCTGTCAACACTTCCTTTATTGACACTGGTGTTCAGGCAGACACAGCCACCAGGTTGAAATTTCATCCTCAGCCAGTGCTTGTTGTTTAAGTTGTCTAAACTTACAAAACCAGTTTAAACTAGCTTGTTTCCAAAGTTAGAACTGCCACAGACAAAGAACAACAATAAGAAATTATAGGTTTCTGGCTCCTACACACACTGTTTTGTGCTCCTACTCTGAATTTATCAACCTGCTATTTTATATAGTGCTATTTTTTATCTGTTACGTTTAAGACATGATATTTTGCCTCAGAAAAGGGGCTCTGGTGTTACTTTTATTCTGAGACTATCAGGGTGCTCAGAAATACCGTTAACTATTTCTCATGTTGATTATTTTTAGGCCACATTATCTGCTTTGTGTATGTGCAAGACTCATGAACCTACCTACAGGCAGAATAAACATCTCTGTTGTAAGAGAGAGACTGTCTCTTCATCTTAAATTATGAGTCCATAAGAATGAAGCAAGGAATTATTTTGGTCTTGCAGAATATGAATAATGCATATAGCACCATTATAGACATCCTGCATGTTGTGGAACTAGAATGTACTATTATGCTAATAAACATTCATAATGCTCAACATAACCATTCTGAATATTTTATTGCCAAAAGAAATTGTGATCCCAAGGACATTCAGAGATGTCTGTCTTATTACTATTCCTAATTATTAAAACTTAAATTTATAGCTGTATTATTCCCTTTTCCATTTGACATGGGCAATTAGTCAAAATCTCTGGGTCTTGTAGGTTGTTTCTGTCATGCTGGTAAATGAGTTGGTTGTTTCTTATATGCAATCCTATCTAATTAAAAATGCAACCCCCCCTATTTTTCTGAACACAAGGAGAATCAAACAACAGGAGACACAAATCCCTTGCCATTCTCAGTTTCTTTCAAACTGTTTTGAACCCTGAATCTTTATCTGTCTTGTCAGTAGTGTTTTATAGCTGCATGAGCAGCTTCCAAGCTGGTGTCTTAATTTTGTCTGCTTCTGCAGTTCCCTTCACTCCCACCCCAAATTGTCTGCTTTCAATCTAATTTCTGACTATTCAGGAAAAGGCTGTGAATCCTCATGGTTCATTGTTTATTGCAGTCTTACCTTGTTCTCAGTGGTTCTCCTCTGTTTTTTGATGAGGAGCCTATGAAGGCTGAAAAATGCTATTGGAAACTGATAAGGGAGCTCTGGCCCAACGTAGAACCCATGGTTAGGTTTGAGAAATGTATGTGAGCTAGCTTGCTGATTTGTCTAATTAGGGTCAAAGAACTGCTAATTTGTGGATTTAAATGGCTTGGAGGCTCTATTTCAACCCTTGCACATGGATAAATTTGACAGTGAAAAAAATTCAGGGGAGTTTGAAATTGGAACTTAATGAAGATTAGAGAAGCTAACTCTGCTGTCAACAATCTCTTTGATAACAACAGAGGCTGTGGGGTTTAAAAAAAAAAAGATCTCTCTTTTTACTGGCTTGCTAATCAAAAAAAAAATAGCATAAACTATTCTAGAAGGGGTGCAGGCTGTCTCCTTAAATGAAGTTATTGTAACCCAGTTATTGTAGCAACTTGCTTTATAATTTTGTTTTAAACCATTAGTTCTGAGACTTTTAACTGTCTAATTATTACTTCGTTGGTAAAGGGGTTGACGTTAAGAGGGCTATTTGTGTTGATTCAAAGGTTAGTTTAGAGGATAAGTCTCCTCACTTTGATGCATGTAAGAAGTGGAAAATAAGCCTCTTATCCTTATCGATATACAAAATGTATGTATTTCTTTCATTCCATTGCTTCGGAAATTATTCTTATGATGGAACCATAACTTTTTAAGGACAAATGGGGATATTTGATTATTTCCTTGTGTAGTAGAGGCCATGGCATTTTATTTTATGTTGAACCTGTTAAATTCAGCTATGTCATAGTGTATGTTCTACAGAGGTTGTTAGCTTTGATTTGGAATCAACGTGATAAATTCAGCTGTTGTTTATGGTAGCATGCTCCAGAAATTAATAATCCACAAAAATACAAATGTATGTTTTGTTTCTTAAACTTATTTATGCTAGTATCCGGCTTTGGTCCCCAATTTGACTGTTAAACCAGATTTCTCTGCATTCATCTCCTACCCATTTCTGATACATCCATTTTCCACCACAGCTCTTCTGAGACAGTGGTTGCATGGAGGACTGCTGAGGTTGCATTATGTTCCCGTGACAGTGAGGGATAACTGAAGGTTCAGTGTTAATTTGCTGTATGGTCACATGTAGTTGTTTACCAAGCTGCTTGTCAACCTTGAAGAGCAATGTCATTAACTTCAGTGTAGATACAAATACTGACCAAGTTTTAGCTAGAAAATTCATGTTGACATGACATTATAAGCATGCTCTTAGGTGAAATATAAACAAGGAAAGTACCACATGAAAAAATTAGCAACCAGAGGTTTACTGTTTTTAATTTCTCTAGTTATAGCCTCTTATGTAAAATCCTAGAACTCTGCCACAGGTGTTTAAGGTTTAGGATAACAATGGGGGTGTAACAATGACTTTCCCTTTTTATGTGCGGGTTAATTTTATTCTTTCTTTCTTTCATATAGTTCACTTCTCTACTTCCCTTTGTGATTCATGCACAGTTTTCAAAATTGTGTCCATTCCAAGTTGAATTCGTTACCTATAATGGCAGTGTCAATCAAGACTGCTACTGATTTTGGCTTTTGTTAAGTGGCTATAGCAGCCTTTACCAAAAAAGCAAGTTTTCCAAGAGTACAGTACAGATTTTTTTCTATACTTCGGAGTACCATTCTAATTTTATCATGTTTTGGGGTTCTGCCAGAACATCAGTGTTCTGGCATCAGACAAAGAAATGGTCTTTAGACTATTGTATTTGCTGTTTAGATTCTTTGTGAAGGAGGATTTCAAAAAGGAAAACCACATTAAAAGTCACTTAGATATGTATTCAGACCGATTATCATTTAAGTCTGTGAGACCAGGTGTATTCCTGGCATGTGACTTGTTAAAATATTCACTTCTGGTTTTGCTACTTTTTTCTTTAATGCTTTTTTTGCTTTCAGTCCTTAAAGCAAAGAAAGGGAAATGTACAATTGCACCTTTAGTCATTGCCTGTCTATTGTAGTTGTTACTGAGTACTAACACAGGCTTATCTACTATCTCTCCTGTGATTTCGCTCACATATGGTTGCATGGAATTCTAAAACCAACAAGATTCTAATTAGAAAACTAAATTTCATCTTCTCTGTAAACTGCATTTTTCTAGTCAGGAAACAACTGCCTTATCTCCTTCTCCCTTCTCTGTGGCTGCAACTTTCATCTTTATTTCTGCTGGTTTTGAGGTTTTGTTAAATATTTGTGTTTCTATTTTACTTGCTATTCAGAGCTGCCATGATGGGCATGAAATAGTGGTCAGTCCCATTTCCAACCGCTGCTGTCAAAAGCCCTCAACTGGTTCACATGCATGTTTCCAGTGAGAATCTATTTACTGGTGTCCTTAAAAGGAAACATGATATTTACAGGCAAGTAAAAGAGAAAAAAGTGCCACATTTTCCTGTATCCTGACCTATCTTTAGATGACTTTCTCCTGCATTGCATACTATAATTTACCCTCTTTATTTCCTTGTTCCAAGAAGTGATTGTTCAAAGATGACGCTGAGAGAAAGAATGGCCCAGCAGTTACTACTTTTAATGCAGTATCAGAGACCCCTTGTCTTTTAATCTCTACATTCTTTCCTAAGTTAGACACAAAAATATAAAACTTGCAGCAAAAAGCACATGAGAGATCATTGGTTTGCATTTTTCTTTATTTCCGATATGGAACAGCTTTTCCTGAAAATGTCAAATAGTTCTATGTTCTCAGTTTCTACACCTACCAGCAAGTTTCCTGACAGCATGATAATTAAAGAAAGTAATGGGTGATGGTATGAGCAGGGTACTTACATCTGCATTTACTGCAGTTTGTGCCAGTACTAGCTCATGATGAAATTTAAGTTTGGTATTTGTGTAAGGAGAACTAATTCAGTAAGTTGCATTTAAAGATTTATGATAGTTTATGAAGCTGCAGATGTCTTTTGTCACCTGTTCAAGGCATACCTTGGAACAAACTGAAATGAAAAAAATCCTAAAAAAGGAGCCCACCCAAAAGGTCTCTACGAAAAATTAAAGTAGATCTTAAAGGATATGTGGGCTTTGGACTGGCTGTTTTCATAGTGTCAGCATCCTTAGTGCCTAAGTGAGCTCCTGGTCAATAAACCAGTAGGGCAGCAACTTAGAAGACACAGAAGAAACATTGGCTAATTGGAAAAGTCTACTAGCAGGTTTTTGTCAGAGTCAAAATACGATGTTCACAAACTAAAAAGGTCTCTGTTTACACATGTTGGGCCTGGCCTTAGAGGTAGCAGAGTTTACAGTACAGCTAGTGATTTCCAAATTCTATCATAGCTTACTTAGAAGCAGGAGACACAATTTTTCTTGCTTATTCACTGAAATGAATGTCAACCTCAGGCCATTCTTCTGGCCCTCGCTTTGAAAGAATGCTAATTAGTTTCTAATTGCAGCAAGCTGGCATCAAATCAATCTCTACTCACAAAATTTCCCTGCTTGTCAGACAATCAAAGACTTGTATGTTGATGAGCTCCTTTGATACTGCTTAGAAGTTACACATTCAAATTTCCTTTAAAATATGATTTCCATTTGAGGAAAAAAAAATATATATTTTGTAAATCTACCTATCTAATTATATTTGGATAGCAGTCTCTAAAAGAAGACTGATTTCTTTTCTCATCAAATGAACATCTCTGGAAAATGCTTTTTCTTTCAAGTTGATGCTTACCTGACAACCAAAATAAGGCTAAGAAGAGATATATCTGAACCTAGAAAAATAATTCTTTCAGATTTTTCATTCTTTTTATTGATGCATTTTTAAAGGGCAATAGAGGCAAGAAATCAAAATGGCCAGGGTCTCAATATGCATACCTTATATAAACATGGAGTTAAAGATGTCTTAAAAAATTGTCCAAAGTACTGACAGCTCGAACAAGATGAGACTTTATGCAGAGGGGAGAATGCAAATCTGATAGCTTTTGTCTGAAGTTTTTAAAGCAAAAACTGCTGTGAGACAGTGATTTCCAGTCAAGAGAATACAGACTGGGATATTATAAGCAATTTGATACTTATTCAGAACTAATGTATAGGAATGTGCAAAGCTGAATTTAGAATTCAAACACACAAAGTGTAGTGTGGGGTTTTGGATCTATGGATATCTTCCCTCCACTCCCATGCAAGTCAGCTTTCTGTAAAAGGTCCCTACAACAACAATGCCACTACAGAACATAAACCTCTCTCTGCCTTTTGGTTTTCCTGGATTTGGTCAGATGTTGTCAGTCTCTATTTATGTTCCCTCCCAAAGGCTCTTTGCTCACACTTTTCTGAACTTCCCTTTCTTTTCCTTGAGGTAATGTATGGAAAATTTGTGAGAACTCTTTGAAAGCATCCGCGTTGTTTGTGTGCTTTATATTAAGCTCTTAGTTCCCTTGCATCTCTCCAGAAAGAATTTTTAAGGTGCAAAGGGCTGTCTGGAGAGCCTGTCCTTCTATCTTTGAGTAATTGCAATATTTAAAATTGTGTGCAATGTGGAGTCATACTGTGTGGTCTACTGCACAATTAACATCTGTTGGGTACTTTATTCCTTCGGCTTGTTTCCAAGTCATGCTGAGAATGTGAGTACAGAATAAGTCAAACAATTTCTCCAAGTTTTTCAACTAGGTAATGGTGGCTTATGGAGCACTTGAGCAATTACGTACATTTATGTAATAGGTGTGAACAAATGACTAGTAAAATCAGCATGTTATGACTACTGCAGAATATCTCCGTAAATGTTTCCTAGTAGGTCTGTGTATTAAAATTACTGGACACTGGCATGTTTACATTTGTCAGAGCGCCTAGTTCATTAGCAAGAAGAAATAATCAATATATTGAGAGGAAAGAAGGAGAACTGCATAATAATAACATAGATCCAAATGCTAATTTAAAAATGGAGAATTGGCTGGGTTTAGTTTTCATTATGTTAATAAAATGTATCTCATCTATTTTGCTCATTTTTTACATTCATTCAGCTTCACATAAAGCTCTTAGATGAATTTTCATGTTTCACCTGTGTCTGAAAAAGCATGCTTTATTGGATAATATGTGTAACAACTATTAAGTATTCTGTACAGAACTGGGAGTTGTCCTAATTGCTGCAGTAATCTTACTGTTAGCAATAGCATTTTTTTATAATTGTCACAGAATGAGTTCCTATAGCAGTTTATTTTTCTGGTTACTTCAAAGAGTTTGAAACCGAGTATTTTCAAATAGTAGAGAGAAACAATAATTGTGCTGCTGAGCATCAATTCCGTTGCTAGAGTTGCTGAATTACTTCAGTTCTTAAAAATATTTACTGTGCTACTGTCTGTAAAATCACCGGGATTAGGTGCAGTGTTCTAGAGGATTGCTGTAAAATATGGTCAGGTACTTGATTTTATGGTTTTGTTTGTTTGTTGTGGTTTTTTTTTTTTTTTTTTTGGTTTTTTGGTGTTGGTTTTTTTTTTTTAAAGACTAAAGAAACTTTCCTGACTGTGATAAGGTAAAGGAATATTAACACAGCTCTGCAATGCCATAATACAGTAACAAAGATGTCTATGGCATAAAATGCTGTCCCAATGGCTAAAGAATCTGATTTTCAAAAACCAAGTAATTTGTAGTTGCTCCCTTTCCATTCACTCTGGGTAGAACTCCAGTTTTCAATACGCTCAGAAGTACCAAGCAGCCATTTTACCTGTGTAAGTCCATCACCAGCAATCCTGAAATGGCCACTAGATCACTGCAGGCGTCTGACTCTCTGTACCTGATTCTCCTGCAACTCAAAGACATCCAAAACCTCACACTACTCGAGCAATGTAACCCTACTTGACCTTAAGTGGGTGAAGTTTGAGTTTCTCTATTTAATGTGACCAGAGCCATCCCTTTGCAGTTTTCCACGCATGGGCAGGGGGAGCAGAGAGGCTCTATTTACTGTTGGTAGGTCTGGCAGTCAGGGGGTCCTTGGGGCGATGGTCTGGCTTAACCCCCTGCATTGGGCCCTGGGTGCACAGGAGAGCTGGAGACCATGTGCTTCTTTCTCCTGCCCTCTAAAAGGGCAATGCAATGATGGTAATTACAGACATCCTCAGGATGATCGTAAAGGCCTTATCTGAAATTTTTGGTTCTCAGTGACTGATGGGCTTTGAACTGGGCCTTTGGAGAGATACTTTACATTTGGGCAGAAATACTTAGAAATTCACACTGGTAACTTTAAAGGATTTTAAATAGATAATTTTTTTGACCTAATCCTTTGATCATCTCTTGCTCTTTGCTGATCTTCAGTCATTTTTTATCAGGTGGGTTTCACATCTTTTTCTTTGAGGCTTTCACAGGCTACCTTCAAACTACTTTCTGACCTGGTATTGCTTTTTATCTTCAGGGAATTTACCAATAGTGTTGCCAGCTGTCACAGTTGTTTTAATCTGATGAATGTATTGGCTGTGTGGGTTTTTTTGTTTTGTTTTTTTCTTTTTGGTAGTGATACTTAAACCCTAAATCCTGCTAGCAGTAATGTCAATTTGCTTCTTGCATGTTTGCTTCATCTCAAGGTTGTAACTTCCAATTTCTCTTTTTAATCTCTAAACCAGTTTGAAATTAAAACATATTAGCACATATGTGCTTCATTACAAAATGAACTTTCAGGATTTCATTAGCATCTGCTGTATTGCTTAGTGTCCTCTTCTAAAGCTAATTAAGTGTTACGCTTTTATAAATAACTGTTTTTTGTTTTTCCTTAGCAATACTGTAGGCTGCTACAGGAAAGAAATTAAGTGAATGATGTAAAGCATCACTGTGTGTTTTATTTAGATCTTCTGCACTCTCTTTTAATAATACTAATCACCACAATGCCAAGATGTGTAAAATTTTAATTTACAGATGCAGCAAGCTTATAGCAATTCCAGAAGAATGCAGTAGTATCTGCAGATACCCAGCATCTTGAGACATAGATCTGTAATGACTGATATTTCCTAATGCTAAAACAATCTATAGCATCAGCTGTTGTTTTTAATATATGCTGCATAGCATAATTATATAGTCTAGCTACATTACCTACCAACAGCAGTGGCCTACATCTTTGAGCTTTATTGAATTATAAAAGATTGCATGGGATAAGCCTATTTGTCTACCTTAGTGATTACTGTAACAGACTGTACTAAGTTTAAAAGGATGACTTTGGGATGTGTTGACTTCCCACTGAGATGGGTACTGAGTTCCTCGATGGGTACATCACCTAGGTCTGGACTCAAATCACTCTGAAGTTGCAGAAAGAATTTTAGTTTACATCAGTGAGCACACCCTGAGGTGAGTAAGTTCATCCTTCTTCCACAAAAGTAAAGCCAACTCAACTTCAACTGCATTGGTCTTCCTAGGCCAGTGTCTCCTTTATCTCTCATTAGAAGCCTTTAGGATTCAGGCAGTCTCTTCCAGTACTTCATTTGTCTTAAAGTCTGAGTTCAATTATAAAATTAAGTCTCTTCCTATACTTAAGTAACCTTCATTTTATTGAAGTTTCCTCACAAAGTTCATGTTATTTAGGATTCTGATATTATTTCTGGATGTCTTGGGATAATCCCATGTGGAGCTCCTGATTTCATCCATACAGCTCCTCCTGTACCTTATTTCCACAAATTTTGAAATGGAGGTAATAATGTTACACTTACTATCAAGGTCTTCTGAGGATACCTTCATAAAAGATTATGACTCTCTCTAATAAAACAAGAGGCTTGTAGGCGCCTCAATCAGTAAGAAAGTTGGGCATGTATCCATCACAAAATAACAAGTTTAATGTACATTTTACACACCCCTTATAAGTGAAGATTATGTACATAAAGTTATGGTATTGGCTTATTTATGTCTTTGATATAAAATGTTTTACTATTTTGGGGGGCAATAGGTGAGAGTGAAGATCCCACAGCATTTGAGTAGTTCTCACCCAGCATTGCAGAGGTCAGTGCTTGGCTGTAGACTGCAGGTTTTACTCCTGGCATGCTGCTGAACCTCCTCCCTGCAGCCAAGGACAGTGACTCTTGTTTCTTATTTGCTTTTATCTCCCAAAATTAAATCAGACATATACAGTAGTAGATGCAAGATTCTTGACTGAGAGGTACTTGCTGAACTGCTTAGGCTTTAGGTTCCCTATTGCTTGTGCTCAGAGGAGTGAGCACTGAGTGTTACGACGAAAAATTCTGCTCTGCACAGGTATGGATCTGGTTTTAAAATTCAGAATAAATACAATGTTTATGAAAGAAAAGAAATATAAATGAATTGAGTATAAGCCTTACCCATGTTACACAAGGTTTACCAAAGAGTCCCACCTTTGTCATTCTTCAGCTTTTGCATGGTGCTCTGATGCAGTGAAATACCACATTTTCCTGTTTAGCTGAGGAGAATGGAGTAACTAAGTATTTTACCAGTATTGCCTTTCTGGTGGTATAATACTGGAACTTCCTTCTGAAATCTGTGAAAGCCTACAGTTGCTCAAAGGACCTCTAGTGTGCTGGATCATGTAGCTCCCTAATGAAATGTCAGACCCAGAATAGGATGAGACCTATTGAGTGGTTGGAACAATTTTTTTGAGTGGTTGCTCTGAGCTGAGGATGTGATTCAAAGACACTGGATGAAAAGCTTTTCCATCAGCCTGCTGTGTGATGTAGACCCTATTCTGTGATTTCTAATTTTCACTTGTATCTTGAACTCCACGCTGCATTATCTGGCCATTCCTTAGTGGTATGAAAGAACCAATAAAGCAACAGATGAACTGGGACAATGAATATTTTCAAAACAACAGGAGCTGCTTGCTGACTGCTTGTATGTCCTTTATGAAGTGTTATCCTTGGTGGCATTTGAAGAACCAGCAGCAAAGTCCAGTACCTTTTTGGCATGATAGTAAAAAGAACAAGAGTGAAACAAAAGGAAGGACAGCAATGTATACAATTCTCTGTTCCTTAGCAATACCACAAGGTAATTCCTCACCTGAAAGACATAGAATTAGTGACTGCAGCACAACACTGGCTCTGGCTGAAAAGTCCTGCATTCCCTGAATGCCAGAAAGCACATTATGGCACTCTCTAATATTTCTTTCAGTCAAGTACTGGTAACACAAGATCTTTGCAGGCCTCCTGAGCAGCTTTGATGCCACTCTCAGCACTGGCAAATTGTGCTTGGCACTTCGTATGGTGTGAAAATAGACATTCTTCGTCCGCACTTCTGTCTTAGAAATACTTTCTAAATGTTTGAACAAATCTCAGCATATTGCTTAAAGGCTGAATTAAATGTAATTTAGCAGTTTTAAGTAGGTTGTTTTATTTGTGTCCGGGAATATTTGTCTTTGTGAATATAGATATTTTCAGACTACTTGCTTACGTAGAGACAGAGGCATCAGGGAAGCAAAATGTACTTGATAGTCATTTAAAATATTAAAAAATACCCTTTTAAGCTTGCCTCAAAATACCAAGAATAAAGCTGACAGCTGGTAATTCATGACAGAAAGGTATATAGAAAAGGTGGGATTGTTCATTTCTAATTAAGGATGTATTCTGATTTGCTAGTATCAGATACTTTTAATGAATAATTCAAAAAATTCAGAAAAAAGGTGTTCAGACATAGAATTTTCCACTTTTTCAATTGCAGTGGTTTGCTGCAGTTGAAGATATAGCTAAACTTGGGATAAATAGTTCTTCCAAAAATATCTCTGATGCATTTCCTCCTTTGTCAGTTTTCCTGCTTAGCCTTCCTGAAGACCCCTGTTGATCAATGGTTTTTGACAAAGATGAATTTTAAACCAAAGAGTCTGAGATGATTAAAGCTTTTGGAGTGCCACTGGTGTTTGGAGTTATTCCTTATTTACAGGAAATTAATGTCCTACTCACAGAGCAGCTTTTCTACTAGTA
>JBCJKH010056753.1:4814-22341 GCA_039877255.1 Loriculus beryllinus
CGATCTTTAAACGAACTTAACTACTGATGAAAAGCTGTAGCACTTACTGTTATTAGAACCTTCTCCGTCTTATGGCATAAAACAAGAAAGCCTCCTAAACAAGGATTTCTGATTCTGTAGACTTAGGCATTTAGTATGTGTGGAGAGGTTTGTGGGGGTTTGGTTTTGTTTGTGGAGGTTTTTTTGCATCTATGTATTTGTACTAGTACTGTGGTATAATAGAGTTGTGTTTAGAGTCCACTCCTCAGAAAATTTTGATGGCTGTTTGACTGAGTGGAGAAGTATTAAAGTGCATACACAGATGCACTGTTTCAAAAAGACTTAGCCATTTAGTATTGTTTTGATTTACTTTATATACATTTTAAAATCTGAAGTTATGCATTAAGAGCTAGGAGCTAGTAAAGATCTTAAATAATGATCAGACATTATGCACACATTGTCTGTATTTCAGAAAAAAAATCCAAGATCTTCACCTTCTTCATAGTCTTGAGCACCACACAGCTGCTAGGTTTTTGTTTGTTGGGGATCTTGTTGTTTATTTTTCTTTTGGGGGGAGGGGTTTGTAGCAGGAGGGGTTTTCAATTATTTTTTACTAAATTTTGAAATGGATGAATAAATTGGTGAAGCAGAACCAATCTAAATGCTTTGAGAGTGATGTCATTTAAGCAGTAACTAAAACAATTGGTGTGTTATCAGCACTGTTCTCAGACTAAAGTCAAAACCACAGCATGGCATTAGCTACTGAAAAGGAGAAAAATAACTGTTACAGCTGAACCCAGGACAGAGAGTTTATTTCCAAGGTATTTAACATAAAGGTAAACCATTTTGACCTTCAGTCTGCAGCAGTTTGTGCTTAGCTCCAGCTGAGGTTTTGAGAAATCCTGTTGAGCCCCTCGAGAGAAACATTTTTGCACCTGCAACTACACTAGTGCAACCTTCATAAATCATTCCTGGGGATGACAGTCTGCTCACCCTTTCTGTGCAGATTTTTTCACTCACATTGTTGATGCTCAAGAGACAATGGATATGAATAGGAATTATTGTAGCTGTGCTCCTACACAAGTGTTATATTATCTTTGAGTATGTCATGATAGGGCAATTTCCCTGTACATTCATGAATGCACCCAGAGAAGACAAAATAAAGGTCACTTATTGTTGATACTCACCTTAAACTGTTCTTTCCCTCCTTTCCAGAATTTTAGAAGATGTAAAAATGTGTATTTCTATAAGAAATCATACTATTTTTTGTTCTGTAGCATAGCACTGCTTAACTGATGTTCAGATATTTTTAATGCGTGTTTTGCTATACTTTCCAGGTGCCAGATACAATAAAGAATAATTATGACTTGAAAATAACTGGCTTTTTGTTTAATCTGAATTTTACATGATTTAATGTAAACAGGAGTTCATTCATGGTTTTTAAATGCTGTTCATTTTCATCTCCATCATACCAGAAGTATTTAATAAAAAGAGTTATAAACATAAAAACAGTCAAGCTGTAATCCTAACAGATATATTTACACATTGAGAGAGAATTTTCAATATAACAGAGAAATGTTACTTAGTTTCTCATTATTTTGCTTTCTATCCCATGCCAATTTTTTTTAATGTTTATTCTCATTGTGCATGGTATTTATCTCTGAAATGATAAACTATCAAGTATCTATTTATTACCTTTAAGATGCACTGTCATAGAATCATAGAATTGTTAGAGTTGGAAAGGACCTTTAGATCATCTAGTTCCAACCCCCCTGTCATAAGCAGGGACACCCCACACTAAACCATGCCTCCCAAGGCTTCGTCCAACCTGGCCTTGAACACAGCCAGGGATGGAGCACTCACAACTTCCTTGGGCAAATGGTTTAGTGGTGGACTTGGCAGTCCTGGGGTAATGGCTGGACTAGATATTCAAGGTCTTTTCCAACCTAGCTGATTCTGCGATTCTGTGAGTTAGGCCAAAGCTGTCTTTGTGTCCTTGGCAAATACACTTACTGCATTTATTAGCTTTTTTTACCATGACTGCTACATTCAGATTTAATTTTATACTTTCTCTGTAAAACAAAATGGAAGGTGGGGCCTTGAAATAGGGAGAGCTTTGGTGAACTTTTGGGCTGAATGAAAGTGAATCTGGGATTTATAGATTAACAAAGTTCTTGCAGAAACTTTAACAAATGTGAGTTAGCATTTTTTTACTAGGATTGAGACCTTTAAAAACGTACAACAAAGTTTACTCAGCTACTTGTTGGTAGCTTTGGTTAGTGAGGAATTCACTTATGAAACTTTCTTCTATTCCTAGCTAGAACTGTGTTGTTTAAAGCTCCCAGCAGATTCTTAAATCCATTTAGTTTTAACAGTGGTATATCCAGCAGAATCTGTCTCGAATAAAAGTGCGTCAGTGCTGAGTTTGTGTGGAGCTGTCCTGTGATCTTGTTTAGGAAGCTGCCTCGGGTTTGCAGCTACGTTAAATGTGTGAGTGCTTTTCTTTATTAAACAGAGAAGAAAAATAAAGGGAAAATAAAAAAAGCAGTACATAAGAGGAAGCATGGAAATGAAAGAATATGAATGTGGAAACTGAATTCAAGTTAGATAGTTCAAGCTGTTTTTTCCTAATACCTTTGTTATTGACCATGTTTGACCATTTGGAACAGATGAAACTACATACCTTTATAATTTCCCTTCCTTTCTTGTTAGACTCATGTTTGGATGTTTTTTTCCCTCTTTTTAGGTTAAACAAAGAGGAGCTCCAATTCTTCTTTCGGACAAAAAGGTCTGTCAGGTGTGCCAAAATACTTTCTGCGAGCCTGTCTTTGTAAGATACCCCAATGGGGGTATGGTGCACACACACTGTGCTGCAAACAGACATCTGAATTCAAACATGACTCATCACTCTTCCAGCTCCAGCAATCAGACTTGAAATATGTTCTGGTCCCAGTGGTTCCCAGGACTTACACCCCATTGAAAGTGGGTTGGAAAAAAGAACAAAGTGCAGCTACTTTAAGTATAAATCAAGATGAACACCGAGTCTTTGGGTTGATGGGAAAACTTCCAGTAGATATGAAATATCACTACTTATGTTTTTAATTTCTAATGAATGTAGATAGAAGAAAATTCACTACCAGAAAAGGAGAGGTGCATATGTAGGCTCTTCTGTATATAGTAATAAACAGTTAAAGAAAATGAGCCTTCTCTTCAAAATAAGGGTGAATGTTACGGAGACAAGGCAAACAGTTATTTTAAGAAATGTCACTTTGCACTGAATGTGGTGTTGATAAGTTTGTAGAGGTGGAGATGGCATCTGTTGGAGTTGGGATTGTTGGAACATTATGTGACAAGACTGGCATCATGCAGCTTACTATCAAGACAAAAATGTGCATTGGTTATAACATTCGCTGCAGCATGTCCTCTTTTGGGCTGGATTCTCTTCCCCAGGATCACATTATGAACTTGATTTTTGCTCTACAAATCGTTGGCTTTTGATGCACTTTTCAGTACTTTCCCTCTCTCCTCTGCTATATAGGATATAAATGTAAGCACTGGTCCATTAGGTTTCTACTCCTACAGTTACTGTAAAAAAAAAAAAACCTTAAGTGGGAACTAATAGCCTCAGTCACACAGCTGTGCTTGGAAGATAAAAAGAGGTCAGATTGTAGTCACTTTTATATGGGGGAAGAGACCTTAACTTTAATATTGATTTATTTATTAATATGCAAATGTACTGTACATACAGTTGAATAAATTGATCTTATATCATTCTAGAGTTTCTTTCGAGCCTAAAGATGTGCCTGATAGATAAGTGTACAGGTTATGTGCTAAATGTTGGCTATGACATAACTTAGGCAGATGGGAACTCCACAAGAACAGGTTTTTATAACTTGTGAATGACTTTGTGCAATCAGAATAATGGAAAGAAAGTATAATTGGGAAGAAATCTGCAAAGGTGTATTACAGAGGTACTGGATTTGTTATATTCTGCAAAACATCCTGTAAACAGAAGTTTTTCAAATAACAACAAAACCACCTTAACATCACTGAGAAGTATTGACATTGCTATTTAACCATTTTAAAGCAATCAGTTTAAAAGAAGCAGCTTCCCACAAGAGAGGTTAAAAAATGGTGACTTTAAATAAAGGTATTTCAAAGTCAAAGCATTTATTTTAATCCTGCAAAGCTCTAATAAATACCAAGGTTACTGACTAGCATGCAGTTGACTTAGTACAGTTGCTCCCTGTTTCAGCTTTCCAAATCAGAGTGGAGACTTTCAGCAAAACGAGGTATCTTCTAGACACAGTTTTGGAAGAGGTCTCCTGTTACAGAAAGGTTGGCTTATGAAACAGCTTTGTAAGCATAGTGCTGCCTCCAGGAAGAGGCAACTGGACTACATCCAGGCCAAAAAAATACCCACTTCTCTATTGAAACAAAAGACCTTTGGATCGTTTGCTTTACTGAGTTTGAAATTAGAAAAGTATAGTTGTTGGGTTTCAAAAAATGACATAAAATCCAAGTAAGGAGTATTAGTGCTTTCTACTAAGACATGTAAGAAATGTTTAGTGAAATGCACCTTCAAAAAAGACAAATTCTCCTGTGGCACTTGTATGAGCAAGTTCTTCTGTATCTTGTATTCATGGTTTTCAAGCGTTGTGTATACAGTGGGCAGTGATGACAGACAAATTTGTAGTCCCCTGACCTCAAAATCCTCATAAAGAGGAAGTGATTTTACAAAGATATGGTAAGCCTTTTGTGTGCAGTAACATACAGTAGAAATGCTTTCTTTTGCTGCATGCATCCTCAGTCTGCTCTTCTCCTATCTAATAAGGAGGTACTAAGCCAAAGACCATTCTTTGTGATTAAGACTAATTTTAGCCACTAGGTAGTGATTAACTCGGTCTTGTCAACTAGTGTTGCAATGGAGTAGAGATCGCACCATTCCAGGCCACATCGTAACGTTGTAATTGTTGTTGCATGAAAAGGTATGTCTGTAAAAGATTAGACAGTTCTTCATTAATATTCAACACTTTTCAGGTTTGTACTTTGGCTAAAATCCTGCAGTAACAATAACTGTACATCAAAAACATAAAGAAATCACAGTAATGCAAGGTAGCATACTTGCAATAATAGGTGACCAAAAGGGTGATAAATATTAAAGTTGGAGGATTTAATTCTTTTAGCCCACCAGAAATGTGGACTGGAAAAACATTGACATTTGATGCCTGCATTGTTACCCATTTCTTTGTTACAGTTCATACTAGAACTCATTTGGATGAATTAGTACGGAAGTCCTATGGTAACAAAAAGATAAAGCCCACATGTGAGCCTGAGTTAGAGCAAAGAGCTCAGCAGGATGGTGGCAGATGGAAGATGCCCTTCCAAGTGTGCGTACAGCACTTGAGCAATTGGGATGATACTTGACCAGAAGAGATACCAGCCTTCATCAGAGTGGCACATGGCAGGCTGCACTTTATCACCAGGAAATTTATGAAAGGTCTGCATTCAAATTTGCTTAGGTTGCACAATTACAACAAGCCTTTTGGATAAGAGAACCTCATATTGGAGAACCTGAGTTCATTCCTCCTTTCATTTAGGCACTGTCAGTTTGCTCTTTCTTGTATGTACCTGAAGTCCTGGGACAGCATTGCTACTGTGGTAAATCCTTTGTATGGCTGCAGCAGCAAGGAGGGAATGAGTGGTAATCCAGTTATTAACTGCTGACTGTATACAAAGAGGAGTAGAGTCAGGAAAGAGGAATCTTTCTTTCACCGTCCTTCTAGTATGGAAATTAAATGGGTTCTGGGAGTTCCAATGTGCAGTCTTTTTCTCTCTATTTAGGAGATGTGTCTTAAACCTGCCTTTAGAGAGAGGAGATTCTGACAGACTATTTCTTCTTAATTTAGCTCTTGCGAAATTATTTGTGTTTGTAATTCATCTCTCACCTTTATATTTTCTTTTCTCCCCATAAGAGGCTCCTCCAACTTCAAAAGTGTGAAAACCAAAACAGTAGTGAAGGGTTTTTTTGTTTTAATGTGACAGTGTCTGTGATTCAGGACATGATAAGTGAGGTTAGTCTCACACAGATGCTTTCGCAGATATTAGGGAATGTTTGCTTAACGTGTAAGCTCTTAATTACAGAACTGCTGCAGCTCTGACTTTTTTAGCATTCCCTGTTACAGTTGCTGCTACATACTAAAAGCACTTGTTAAATCCTTTTCATATCTCTTTGGTTCCTTACATAAAAATTACCTGTGCTGTGTATATGGCATCGTTTGCAGTTTCCCACTCTCTAAGTCAAAAAAAAGAAAATTACTAATGAGAAAAAATTGCCCAGAACACTCAAAGTGTGGAGAAAATTGGCAATTGGGTTTTGTTACATGGAGAGCACCACAGCAGCCTCTGAACTGACTTCTTCAGGCAGCCCTTACCGTGGTGGCTCAGGTCTGCACTGGAGTCTGGGTTATGGTGAAAGCCTCTCTCTTGACTCCCCTGCTTCCAGTTTCCAAAAACTTCCCAACCTTTGTTACCTAACAAATGTCACTTTTGAGCACTTAAGTGACATGAGTTTAAATCTGGGTGGACTCCCAAGTACATCTGTCTTCAATAAAATGTTGCTTTATTACATCAACTACACGAAACCCTACTGATGTCAACTGTGGAAAGGTGGTAGTAGGGATGGAGTATACATGTGTTCTTTCAGACTTTCATTATGTGTTGAACACGCAAGCATTATCCCGACTGCTGAATCTTTATAACCTTGCCTGTGCTTTGCAGGACTCTTATCCTGAATGACATTAAAAAAATACTTTATTTTATACTGTTGTATCAAGAAGTAACCTTTTATTCTATTGTTCTTCCCTATTTGCTGCTGTCTCTTTTCAGCTCTAAGCGTTTTATTAACATCCTGCTGTTTATAATAGGCAGCAGTGAACACATTTCCATTGTGAGCTCTTCTCTTCTTGCCTGTATTTACTAATTAATTTTTCTCTTGCTGTAAAACACTTTGGGCTTATGCCTTGTGAACACTGATAATTAAATGCGCTGCTACTTTTAAAGGGAAAAGAAGTTAATGGCATTCTGTAATGTCTGATTGATTACAAAACTGAAGTTCCCCTGCAGTAAATTTGTTCAGATGGAAATTTTTACTGTTAATGCTTTCTGATTTGATGGTTATGTTGGTGAACATATGCGGCAGTATGTGGAATGTACAAATGTATAAATATGTTGATTTTTAATAAAAAATCTTTTAATTATGTTTCTGTCATTCATTCCTAGGTGTGTAAACCCTGGGATGTGCATGGCCAAGTGAAGGAGAAAGGTTCTTCAATGGTAATTAGAAGATTCCTTTGGGTAACTGAGAGAGGTGGTCAGATGGAAAGGCTGAATTAAGCAAGTGTAGGATGTTAATGCAGATAAACAGGTGTGCTTAAGAACTAAGGAATTTTACTTTGGGGAAGAAGTCTTACTTTGCTTTACCTCTTTCTTGACCAAATCTGGGGTTTGCAGTGGCTGTGTTACAGATTTGAAAGGTCTTGATCTGCCTCTGTTGCAGCTGAAGCAGTCCCCTCTGTGATTAAAGCAGACAGTTCCATGAGAAGTCTAATCAGTGATGGGTGCACAGACATCCTGGAGCAATGTGAACAAAAGTACTAAAACATTTTGAGGGGAAGACTTGGAAACAGGGCTGGTGTTGGTCTGGGAGCATGGGCTGGTACTTGAGAGAAGTAAAAGCATCATAAGTGCTATCAGTGCTGAGGTCATCTCCTGGATACCAAAGGCAGGTTGTGCACTGCATACCTGCGGAGCTGGCAGGATAAAAATCCAGCAGAGTGGGAGCTATAGTGAAGAGCTCTTGTTTGAAGTTCAGGTCTGTGTTCACTTGGCAAGGTTTCTACAGCCCTACCAGGTCATGTTTGTTTCTTTGGCTGAAGAAAAGGCTGTGGGCACATTTGGGGGTGCTCAGGACACTCCTAGAAAGGGTGTTTGGGATACAAAGCTTGGAGTGCAGCATGATGCTAAGAATGAAAAACATTACTGCAACAAACATCACTTCCTTAGCTCAGCCAGCAGGACATACAGCCTTGGGAGAGCCCTGGTTTGCATTTCTCCAACCATCCATGCAGTTGGTGGAGGAAAGGCAACACAAAGTATTAAACAGAGAAGGAAGAAAAAAAAAAAAAACCAACAGTTGTGGCTTTGGCACTGTGGGATTTCAGTTAGTTTTGCCTCTAGACAGTGGTTAGAAAATGGTTCATGCTAATCATCCAGATGGCAGCTCCTTCCAAGACAAATAATCAATAAGGCATAGCTGAGTTTTGGCATGAATGAGCTGTGAAGATCCATTTCATTACAGCAGCCATAGCTGCAGGACAGCATAGGGTCAAAGGGGCCAGGGTTGCCAACAGAAAGCCAATAGCTGAGCACAGTAGGTTTTCAATAGGTAACAAGGCTGATACTAATAGTGCCTAAAAATCTGATGGCTGTCATGAACAACATTACCATTGCCTGTAATTGCCAATAACCTCCTGAAGATACTGCCTTTGTCAATGTGGTACTTGCATTGAGTAGGACATGACCATCCGAATGTGTGTTAAAATCCTCCCTTAGAAGAACTTAGGCTGGCTGGGTTCTCCAGAGGCAGCATTGTCCAAGCCCAACTTGAAGCAGGGTCAGCCTGTGTCAGGTTAGTTGTCTTGTTTTGGACAGTGCTGACAAGCTTGAAATCAGATTGGGAAGAGTCCCAATGTCTTCAGGTCAGCTGTTTGCCACAGGAATGTACTGCTTAAGAATCCACAAGACTGAGGTAAAAGGAGCATCTGTTGTGGAAAAATTGATCGTGTTTTTTTCTCAGCTATTACAGAAGGACTGAATAAACAGGGAATTTCTGTAAACTAACAACCTACTGATGACAGGTTCAAGAGTGTCTGCTTGGTGCTTCTCTGACTTGGTAAAGTATATTCAAATAAATGCAAGTTCTTTATATCTGTCTGGAAGTCTCACACTGCATGCAAAGATGATTCAGTCCCTTTAGTCCCTGTAATATACAAGGTTACTCTGCAGATTCATGCCAGAAAGCTGCCAGAGTTTGATAGAAGTATGGGTTTTTCTACTTGAACCACAAGCAGTTGGAGATGGGGAGGGAGGAGCACAGGGTGGATTTGAATCTGCTTTTTTAAGTAACGTTATGCACTAGGGATTTATATTTGCAAAGCAGAAAGAAGGTTTTCATTTCTGTGCTCCTTTCATTCATCTTTAGGTTTTAACTTGTCATGTCTTCAGAGTGTCTCTGTGGCCTGTTGTGACACACTGATTTGTCAAGCAGGTTTAGTGTTCCTCCCTCAGAACCTTCCCAAAAGCTCTTGTTCTGAATAGCAGCTTCTCAGTACATCCTCCCTAGGTACTCCAGTCAGCATGCCAGGAGTGTTTCTGTCAGCACTTGCTCATTCTGTAATACTGAATGGCCACAGAAACGTGATGGTCAAAACTAAAAACTACAGACTAAAGAAATCTCAATCCCAGAGGAAGGACGAAGTCTCTTGGTAAGCTGCTATTCATGAATGATACCTCCATACCCTACGCTTTGGGTTTTCCCATCTGCCTGATAACCTAAGTAGTTTTTTGTACGTATAATCACTTGTGCTGATAGTCTTTCCACAGGGAGGAAGGTTTTCTTGATTGAAGCCATGCCATGACAGAATTCAAAGGCAGCCAAGAAGATCTGCCAAGGCCTTTTTCAAAGCAAATACTCTGAAAAGCATCAAGAGGGCTCTGAATGCAAAAACTGGGCTTCAGGAAATTATGAATTTTAAGGAACCATTTTAAGATGGAAAAAGCTCAGGACTTGGGCAGGGAGAATGCTTTAAAGGTTTGCAAGCGGTTGAGGACTGACAGTGCTTACTTGCTGAACTATTTTTGCAGGAATAATATTTGGGAGATACCTTTAACTTCATTTTCATTCTTCTTCATCTCCAATACCCCAAACCAGTGCACATATTTGGCAAATGTGCAAAGAGCTGGGCTGTTCCTCATTTCTTATGTCCAAGGCTCTATGGATCTGTTCTAAAACTCTTGACAGATTCTGGCAGACAGAATAGCCAGTAACGTTTAGTAATAAAGGTGATAACCAGAGCTGAGCTTTCTCATTTTTTTCATGTCACCAACATAACATCAGAACTCTAAAGCTGTCTGACCTGTTTGTGCAGTTCATTCGTGGCATTGTCCTGAAGAAGAAAACCTTTATTTTTTTTATGGTTTTTTTAACCTAATATTTTGGGGGTGAAGTTCAGGCCAGTTTTGGGCAACAAATTTTGCAGGCTGTGAGTTGCTCGGTTTCGTCGGACTGACCTTCATCTGTGGTGAAGGTAAGGTGTGGGAGCTGGAGGAAAAGATAACCGTTATCTATGTTTCTTCATGTCTTACCTAGATACTTTTAAGTCTGGTATAACATGGTACCCAAGCATTGTGTGCTCCCTGCAGTGTGGGGTCAGACCCATTGCAGAAAACATATGTCTTTTTTTAGGTAGTCCCAGCAACAGAAATCATAAAAAAACACCTAGCAACTTTGATGTGCTCATTTTATGCATCATTACCTGCTGTCGCGTTACACAACTGTCCACCTGCTGTGGGAGCACTGGGAATGCTTTTTTTCCTGTTCCTTGTAATGTGTAAGGGAAGAGGACTGTACCCAAGGTAGAAGAGGACCTCATTTCTCCTTGAATACTGTAATGATTTACCAGTGAAACAATGGTAGAGGTGCTCTTGCTGACAACTCAGTACCACTCAGCCACTGACCCCCAGCCCCAGGTGGGATGGGGAGGAGGATCAGAAAAGAAAGGTAAAAAAACCCATGGGTTGAGAGAAGAACAGTTTAGTAACCTAAATAAAATATGATATAATAATGGTTCTAATGAAAACAGATGACAAAAAGAAACAAAACCTAAGAACCCCAAGTGATGCACAATACAATTGCTCACCACCCACCGACCAATATCCAGCCCAACCTGAGCAGTGATCTTCCCTTCTGGGTGATTCTGCCCAATTTATATCCTGGGCATGATGTGCTGTGGTATGGAATCCCTCTTTGGCTACTTTGGGTCAGGTGTCCTGTCTCTGCTTCCTCCCGGCTTCCGGTGCCCCTCGTCACTGGCAGAGCATGAGGCTCAAAAGTCCTTGATGGGGTTAAGCACTACTTAGCAACAACTAAAACAGTGGTGTGTTATCAGCACTGTTCCTGCACTAAATCCACATTGTTTGCACTCTAAATCCAAAACACAACACTGTCAGCTACTATGAAGAAAAATAACTGTATCCCAGCCAAAACCAGGACAGTATCCACTAGAAAACTAAGGAAAGAATCAGCACAATGTGCTTTAGCAGGCAAATTACAGAAATGGCATAAAAAAATCCAGAGACAATGCTGAAGAGGGCTGGCAGAATGGGGAAAGGAACAAAAGCCAAGGTGAAAGAAGAGGAAAGGGGAGGGGGGCAGGAAGGTGACGCCAGTACTGAAGTATGCCCCAGTGCCCGCCCAGCTCTTAGAACCTTTCCTGCTGAAAGTGCCCTCACATGCCCTGGGGCTTTGGGAAGGTCCCCTTAAGAGTCAAATGAAATCTCTGTCCTGCAGCTCACCTCCTCTCCTCAGCTTATTCCACCTGCAGGTCTTATTCTGCAGTCTCAAATGCAGCAGATCTCTTTTCCCTCCAGCCTCTCTTGGCTGGTTGCTGGAAAGGGTCAGGGACTAAACCCAGCTCCAGACATTTCTTTGTGCAACCATAGCATCGCCCTCAGTGGCAGGTCAAAGTTTCACTCGGCAGATTCATTAGAGAGATGACTTATTCACAACTTCAAATATATACAGAAAGGACAATAACGAGCCTACTTAATGATCGTGAAACAGACTTAATGCCATTTAATTACTGCACCTGTACCAAAAGGCAGAAGGAAAAATATAATTAGACTCTAGAATTAGAAAGGGGGAAAAACAGGCTAATAATAGCGGCTTCACCAATAAACATAAAGGTTATATGTGGAATCCCCAGAATTTCAAAGTCAAAATAAATTTGTAAAAGTGAAAAGGTTAGATGCAGAAAAGATAATAATCAGGCAGCAAAAGGTAAATAATCCATTAATCATGCACATCTGCTGAAGCTAGTGAGGAAGCTGGGTGCTAGTCTGGCAGCACAGCAGCAAAGGCAATACCTGGTACCTGCCAGCCCAGCTAGCCCTGCCCTGTGGGTACCAGGTAGCATCCTTGCCTACAGTAGCCCAGTCCATCGCCTGCTACCAGGAAAGACCACTGAAATGGTGATTTAGAGGCACTAGGCACAGTTCCTATGGGAAATGCTGTGCTTAAAAGGGAGAAGCATATGGTACGAGACAAAACTCAGTGAGTTACAGCTAGACATGTTTCTGTGGAAAACTAAGCATGACTGCAGTGTTGAAAACGGTAGGCAAAGGAGTGCTAGCCAGCCTTGTGAACACTGACATGACAGCTTCACCTCATCACTGACCTTTTTCGGTTTTCCTCTTGCAAAAACAATTGGCAGGGTCATGATGAGCATGAAAATAAGAATATGAGATGGGGCTTTGATTAACCTGGTAATAGAAGGTGTCACTGCCCACTGCAGGGGAGTTGGAACTAGATGAGCTTAGTGTGTCTCTTCCAACCCAAACCATTCTATGTTGTCTTTATGCTGAGGTTAGCAGTTTAAGGCAGCTTGCTGCATTTACATTGAATAAGTTTGGGATTTAGGCCTGTACAGCCAATTACTGACCAAAATGCTTTTAGCTCTTCAGAATGTGACTTGAGACTCGACCTGCTGTGGGTTGCAGTGTTACCCAGCCAGTGTATCACCCTGACTCTCTGAGATGAGGGGGGTCACCCCTCACAAGCTCTTGGGCTTTGTGAAAGGCTGCTAGGCAGCTAGTGCTGTTTGTTCTGGAGAATGGGGTGGAGATGCTGGCAGTTCCTATGAGCTTCTACACAGTCAAGGACAAGGCTTTCTGTATTCACAATACCTTATGAACCCAATACATGCCATAGCAAAACAAAACTGGGGTGGAAAAGTCATTACAGGACAGTTTTAACACCTTGAAAATGCCTGGCACCTGCCACGTATAATGGCTGTTGCACCTCTGCAGTCATTGAAGCTGAGAAAAAAAGCATAAGTGGACCTGGAGCTGTAGCCCTTTGCTGGCAGAAGTTGAGAACCTGCAATTTCAGCACTGGAGAAGCCAAATCCATCCCAGGCTACCACTGAAGCCTACTTAGATTCACATAGAAGGTATGTTTCACAGACCCCTTTTCCCCAGATAATAACTCACGTTAGGACACTTTCCCTGCTGTTCTTTGGCAGTTACTTATAAGTTGAAGGCTCTCTTGAGGAGCAAGTTTTGTCCGTCTTGAACAGGTGATATATGTGTCTCTAGCCTGGACTAAACAAGCTGTGTCTGTGCTGGACATTCACACCTTTCACACTCTTCATTATAAACCTCTGCTGTCACAAGTATTCAGCCGAAGTAGTCCTTTTGGTTTACTTTTGAAAATTAATTGCACTGGCACATCAAGTGCTTTTAATTTTCTTTTTAAGATTTTATTTTATCAGCATCCTAGGTGTGGAAGCAGCCAAAATTCACAGATTTAGCAAACTTCAGGTACACCCAGAGGTGGCAGAAAACAACAACTACAGCAAGACAGAAGTAGGGGACTTCCAAAACAGAAAGACTCTGGAAGGAGCATTACATTGATTCAGATGCCAGAGAGATAAATTTATGGAAATAGATTACAGTAACTATACCTAGCAATTCAGCATTGCAAAATTCCCTGTTTTCAGTGAGTGTAAGGTTAAGGAGCAGATCACATTGCAAAGCTCAGTCTACTTTTCACACAAGGGAAGTGTTAGCAGCTTCCAAGGGTTCCTTCAACTTTTGCAGCTTTAAAAGACATTTAGACAAAAGAAACTTGCCCAGTTTAAAGAGTTGATACAGAAACTGTAATAATGCACTAGTTGAAAGCAAAGCCTCTCTGATTTCTTTTTCTCTTGGTATTAGCATTGCTGTACTAAGCTGGATTTCCCTTCCAGACAGGTGAAGCTATAGGGGTTTATCGTTAATCAAAAGCAGAAGAGATTTTGAATTGAAGATTCAGAACAGTGTCCAAATCTATTCAAAAGACAACAGGAACACACAGACCTGAGAAGCTGTTGTGCTAAAAATGCCAGTGCTATAAAGCCACAGGTGAACATCTAGTGTTACACTCTGCCGTAGGGTGGCAAAGTCACTACAGTGGCAATGCAGAAAAAGAAAGACTGATTAATTGCAACAGCCATGTTTTTCATGTAGGAGGAAAGCCAACTTCATGAACTGCTCCCATGCTGGAAAGCAGCAAAGCCAGATGGGGCGGGTTCCCCTTCCCTACAAACTAAACTGAAAAAGATGCGAAGTAGTTTACTAGAAATCTGCTTTTCACTGACAAAACTTGTTAAAAGGAGTTCAGCATAACCAAAGTCTTATGGACGGGTTTTTTGTCTCAGAAATATATATTTTTCCATTTTTATGAGCACACGTCACAAGCAGTTTATATCATTAATGTCAATGTAGCAGAAAATTGATTCCATGGTGCTTTACACCACTGCAATTTTATATGCAGTAATTCCTAAGCCTACTCCTCTACCTGTGTGAATGCATAGCAAGTCTCTTCTGGTAGCTCTGGTAACCTTTTCTAGCTCCATTCGCTTTGTCTGCTTTTCTATTACTTCCTACCCCCAATCTCTTTCCCTCTGATGCAAGTAAACCCCAGCAGAAAAAGGCCTATGCTCGAAACCATCTTTTCACCCAAATAAGGGTCCATGCAAATTAAATTCTCAGCCAAGTAAAATCCAGCTTGCTAAATACAAGTGAGTATATGTCATGGAAACAGACTCCCATAACCTGCCTTTGCTTTTACCCACCACTTGTCAGACATGATCACAACAATAGCAAATTAACTTTAGGGGATAAAAAACCAACCCTGAGAGGGCAAAGATACTGGGGCAATATTCAAATGAACCACTTAACCTTTTGGAACTAAGAGCTTCCTGCAATAATGAAACATTAGTCATTAACTCAGTGTGTTTTGTTAAATATTAGACAAGAGCTCACATTCAATTTAGCACTCACATGCAGTTAGCGACAAAGAGCCATCTGTGTTGTCTACAATCTCCAGGATGGGAAGGGTGCTGTGAATGGCACTCTAGCGTAGTAAAGCTCTGGTGGTGAGGGAAAAATCCATAACAGCCAGTATGTCATGGAAAAAGGTGATCCAGAAAGGAGAATAATCCTGTTTTACGAGGCTATTTGCCTTCCTCAGCTCTACCCAGCCTGTTCAAGCACAAAGGTATTCCTATTCCTTGAAATAAAAGACCTACACCTAGATAACTGGCAGGCAAAGAAAACTCTCCTCAAAGTAGGGTATTGCCCATGCTGTTTGCATGGTTTTGTGAACAGGTTGCAGCATCTCACTCCTTAAACTGGGAGTTAGAATGCACTAAGTCACTGGATGGCACAAGCATTGTGACAGAAGCAGTGTTTTTATAAGCCCCTGAAGCACTGCCTCAGGGACAGTGGGGAGAAGAAGGTGAAGAGAGCAATGACTTTAAAATATTTGCCCAACTAAGCATGTAGACACAAAGGCTGCATGAGTGGGACCTACATCTAAAATGTGCCAAGTTCCTTCACGAGCAAAGAAAAAAAGGAAGAAATTTATTTCCTACCAAAAATTCATTTTTATCTTCTTGTGTTCAGCCCAGAAACTGCTGTGTAGTCCCCTTCCCCACTGGCCTTTCCTAGCCCTTGCTGGCTCTCTGTTCACTCTGATTGAAGTGCAGTCGCTAGTTGGCAGCTAATGTCAGTAGGGCTGTGTCTGCTCCCCAACATTTGACATGAGGGATAAAACATCCTGACATACCTCCGCTGGCCATCTGATAAAACACAGATGTTAGCTCAGAGCATGTTAGTGGATCCTCAAACAAAGGCTCCTCGAATTATCTGAGTTTCATTTACTGTATGATTAAAAGTTTCAAGATGAGCTTCTGAGCCATAAACCACTAAATTTCTTCATTTTAAACATGTGTATTAATATAACCATGAATTCATATTAAAATAAGAAACATTGTTTGGCTGTCATCACATGTATTTCAATTGCCTGTAATTTCTTTTCTTGTTCCACAAAAACTCAGAAAGTGCTTTAGACAGCTCCCGACCAAGACACAGTACAAGTGTTGTCTTGTTTAGCTTTAATGATATTGCTCTGGGCAAGGTCAGCTATCTCATATTGTTCTGTCAAGAAAAGAAAACGTATAAGCAATAAGATCTGAAAGGTTTCAGGCCTTTTGGGAATGCTTCCTGTAAGGATCACTACAGCAGAAAGTCTCAACTGGAACGACAACGAAAATATGTGGCAAGAGGAACAAGCATCTATAGCAAAAAAATGTATATTTTGAATTATTTCCAAGTGCTTTAGCTGCAGAGAAATGTTTTTACAATTTCTACTGAGCCCTATAGAGGGCTTTGCATCAGCACTTGAAGATTCAGGGTACTCTTTACCTGTACAAGTTCCTTATTTATGACATATATCCAAGCCCATAGCGATGTGGTTCCTATTCGGACAACACCACAATTAAGTTTCTGGAAGCAAACAACCAAAATCCCCCTGAGCCATAACTTCTGTATACGTGGGGTTTCTGTGCGAGCTGGTTGGTCCCTACTTTCAAGGACAGAGCTGATCTCTACTTAATCTTGGAACATCTGTGGAAGCTTTAAAGTTGTGAATCACAGGAGTCTTCAGCTGGTGCCTGCTAGTTCAGTTGGAAGATGCCAGATAGAAGCGCACCCAGGCTAAAAACAATTGTAAAACAATAGTAAAACAGCAAGAGAAGATTTGCTACAATTTGTCCTGCATCTCTTACGGCAGATTTTATTCCAGCTACTTCTCTACAATGAAAGTCACCCGTTCCAGACACAGTGAAGAGCCGAGAATATATTAAGTGCCAAAACATAAAGCTGAACAGTTCTTGTCACAGTACATTATGATATGATGATAGTGCTTTGTCTGAATTGTTCCATTAAAAAAGCTATTCTAAGGGGAAAAAACATGGTTAGCAGTCAAAATATTAGGAAGACTTCTTAGTAAATGCCACCTTTAAAAGTCTACTAGAATAGCTGTGGAGATTGCACAAGTGGAATGAAAAACCCAAACAGTTTTATTCTAATATCTATCTTTAGCTAGGTTTAACTGAAAGATTCAACCTACATTAGGGCAACAGAGGAAACGGGGAAAGATGCTTTTTTTGGAGTATTCATTTTCTGGCCCATAATAAATAACTGCATTAAAGGTAACTAGCAAAATGAATCTGTAACTGAGGATACCTTTTTCTACTGGGAAATATGAGCAGGCACCTTGTAATAATCTTCCAGTACCTAAAGAAGCCTACAGGAAATGTGGAGAGGGACTTTTTACAAGGGCATGTAGTGACAGGACAAGGGGGAATGGCTTTAAACTGGAAGA
>JBCJKH010056754.1:0-10821 GCA_039877255.1 Loriculus beryllinus
CAGGAAAAGCTCGGAAAGAAAAAAAGGGGAGGGAAAACCCCGACCTCAGCAGAAAGAAAGGCCGTGAACGAGAGCACCTGCCCCCCCCCCCCCCCCCCCCAGCACTAGCCACCAACCCCGCCTCCCCGTGGGAGAGACCATCGCTGGAGGGAAGGGAGGGAAGGGAAACCGGGACAACACACACGCGCACTGGCCGGAAGAGACCATTCGCCCATCCTTCGCGGGAGGGCACGGGCGCGCCGCTACCGTCCGCTACCCCAGGCGCTGGCGGCGGTGGGCGGGGTGCCCGCAATAGGCAGGGAGTGCGGGCAATCGGAGCAGCCGCTGAGGCCGGGGCGGAGCAGCAGGAAGTGCTGCCGGGCGGAAGCAACGCGGGGAGGGGCCGCGCTAGGGCAGGGCCGGGTTGGGTAGGGGTGAGGTGCGCTGAGGTGCGCGGAGCGGAGCCGGCAGGTGATGGCAGCCTGCGGGGTGTGTGGGTGTCTCCGCTCGTGATGCGCGCCCCGCGGGGGTTACCGGGCCCGGAGCCGGCCCGCTGAGGCGCTTGGGTGCGAGGAGCCGCCTGGTTCGGCGGAGCAGCGTCGCCGAGGCCATGCCGTGCACCTGCGGGAACTGGCGGCGGTGGATCCGGCCGCTCGTGGTGCTGCTGTACATCGTGGGGCTGCTGGTGGTGGTGCCGCTCTGCGTGTGGGAGCTGCAGAAGCTGGAGGTGAGGGCTGCGGCCGGCGGGCAGCCCCGGGGCTCCGCTGAGGGCGGCTGGCACGGCGCTTCAGACCCGGGTACCGACCCAGCGAGGAAGAGGGTGGCTTGGAGAAGTGCGGGGCGCCAGTGTGTGCGCTTGCAGTGCTGGTGAAGCGCGAACGAAGCAAGATGGAGCAGGACGGGAGTTCTTTCTTCTTCCGGTTCAATAATAGTGTTTAAACAGTCGGTATGATGTTGAAGAAACTGGAGTCGGTCGATAGAGGAGCCCGGCTGGAGCTTTGCCCTGCCCAGAACTTAGGGTTTAACACTTGGTGGAGGTAACGCGGGCAGTCGCAACCTAGTAGCTTGGGTAGCTCTATCTGATCAGGGAGAGCTGAGGTAGTAGATACAGAAGCCTCATTTCCATGGTGGTGGTACCGTAGTGTGTCATAATAGTAGTGTATGATTCACACATATGAGGGGATTCCTTTTCTAACAGAAAGTAAAATTTTAACGTTAAAAAATAGATATTGTCCAGTTCAGTACAGGCTTGTTCGGCAGGAGGTGAGCGCTTTCATGGTATGGTTTTAATCTGTTGACAGTAAAATCTGTCTTGAGTGTGTGTTAAATTTCTGATTTTGAAACCCTGTTCTGATGCTTTTGTATGTTCAACATAATGGATGTGTGTACTGAAGTGGTATCTGAGATTTCACAATCATTAAACTGATACTGGTAGCGAAACTACTCAGAAGTGATTTTGGAACCAGAAATCAACAGAAGACGGGATGTTGATATGCAGTAGGGTGTCAGAGAAGAAATTCTTAACCAAAAAAAGAAGAATCTACTATGTTTCTCAAGTTTTGGTACTTAGGATTATTAGTATAGTTACTTTTTCAGAGTGTTGGTTTCCAATTGTAGCCCTGTGTTTTAGCAGACATATACATATGTATACACACGTCTATTTCAGATTGTTAAATGTAAGTAGTTGAAACTAATTGCTACTTGGAACTTGATTTTAAAGCTAAAAATACTTTAAATCCACAAGCTTTCAGGAACTTTGTAATGAAGCACTGAGCAGAGACAAGCTCCAGACCTGAAGCAAGGAATCGGCTGTGGCTTTCAGCAAAAATAAATACTGAGTGTCACTGTGCTTTTGCAGAATGTTTTGTGTTTATTGGTGATGGTTTTGTTTGGTTCTGCAAGATTTCTCATCTTTTCCTTGTTTAAGATTTACTCTAAGGCACAACCACAGATTGCAAGGGAGACTTGGTTTTTGTTAGAAAAACTAAACTTTATATTGGGGGTATGTACTTAATGGACATCTTAAAACTTTTTTGACATAAAAAAAAAGGTAAATTATTTTTCTTGTTATACTAGTAAAACTTTAAAGTATTAGTACTGAAACTTCGATGTTGCATTGTTCTTTTTTCTTTGCAAGGTTGGAATTCATACCAAGGCATGGTTTATTGCTGGGATATTTCTACTAATGACTATACCAATATCTCTCTGGGGAATACTACAACACTTAGTCCATTATACTCAACCTGAATTACAGAAACCAATAATAAGGTACCAGCTCCCATTTTACCTTTGCTACAAATGTTGAATTTAATTCAGACTAAAAATACTTTAGTAATATTAAATGTTCTTTTGTTGTAACAGGATTCTATGGATGGTGCCGATTTACAGTTTAGACAGTGTAAGTGTTCTCTTACTGTTAACAGCTTAATAAAATTCTATTTGCTGGGGGAGTGAGGGGAGAACAATGTCACAGTTAGCAGAAACTATGCTGCATGGAGAGTTGTAGTCCTAGAAATGTCCAGGCATTCTTATTTATGGAGTATGTCAGAAGTCTAGTTCTAGTGATACTGCATTCTTCTTGTGGAGCTTGTGGGATCGCTTTTGCTAATCCTTTTTAAACCTGGTCCTCGAGTATCATTTCTGCCAGTTGTGGAATGGAGTATGACAAGAGCCTGCTTTTGGTCCTTCCATCTTCAGTCACAGCTGAACTGGAAAACAAAGTGATCCAAGTACTGTCTCAAAATTCAGTGCCTTACTTTTCTTTCCCAAATTAGTGCTAGAATTCTTCCTTTTTGCTTCAGGAGGGCAAAGGATAAGGTCCCACAAAAAAAATCATTCTCGATATTTTATGCCATAGAATTGACCATAGCAGATATGGTTCATGTAAATATGTCACCTGTGGAGATGATTTCAGCCTGGGCTAAGCAACATACTAAACCTGTGGACTGTGCAGGATGTGTGTTTACATGCTGTTATCACCTCCTGACATTACAAGTATTTGTTTCCTCCATAAAAGACACCTTTCCAGGAACTTTTCCTTTGATATTTTTTGCTTTTTTTTTTTTTTTTGGTTTTTTTTTTTTTGTTTTGTTTTGTTTTTATTCCCTCTCCCCTCCCATCACCTGAGTGTTTCTGCAGTGTCATCCTATCTATGCTCTCTATTCTTTATATTTGAAAGACTGGGATTTAGAGAGATCTCCAGAGTGAAGGAGAGTGAGGAACAAAACTTTACCTGCTTCCTGTGGGGAATATCAAGCACCTCAGGTTGATATTTCAGTTTTAAGTACAGAATTTTCCTTCGGAAGAAAATTACCTGCTAAATAAATGAGCTCTAGCCAGGCATTCAGGGACATTTCTGACATACTGAAATCTTTCTTCAGGCTCCTGGATCTTATGGCCTTTGTTGCATATATGGTGTCCTCCTAGAGTGCTTAATCTGAGCTGAACATAAAGTTTCCGGATTCAAATGCTGTATTGTCAGTTTACTAATTGCAGTACTGCAACTTCCACAGAGGTGTTGCACTATCTGTCATCTCTAGTATTAACTGTGATGAGGAAGCGAAACATCTTCTTTGTAGTTCTATTAAGAAGGTCAGAGAAGGCACATTTGCTCTATTACAACCTAGGGAAGCAATGTAAACTCAAAAGATCTGCCTCTTTAACATGCACACACCACACCCCCCCAGCCAAACAAAAATCAAAACCAGTAGGACAGGTTGCACTGAACAGTTTCAGTGTGATACTCAAAATTGGAAGCTCTGACAGCTGATGCATAATCACAGTTCTGAAGAAAGAAAAAACAACCCAAGAGAAAAGAATAAACAAATGACCCCAAATCACTTTTCTGTCTGAAATTCTGGTTTAGAGGAATGACTACCACTTTAATCTGTTACACTCTTCTATATTTTGCAAATATGCCAGAACAAACCTTTACGTGTTAGAAACCAAAATAAATCAGCTCTGTACTGTCAGACTAAAAACGTAGTTTTCAAACCCATATTGACAATGAATATGTGAATCTGGGGAAACAGTTCCATCTTGTCTCCGGACAGGAGTAGGTTATGTGTAAGAGACATCTCCTTAGTTACTTTTTAAATGAAAGACTGAATTGTGTGGTCGAAGATACAAGAGTCTCCTGCGCAGCGCTGTAAGCATTTGAAGCAGCAGAGATAAAATCTGGAAATGTACTAGTATTTCTAGAGAATGTTATTTTTTTAGCTGTAGCATCACCCTTTCATCAGCCAAATGCTTCAAGCCCTGTTTAATTAGTGCCTGCTGCCTGATGAAGTATTGCTTGCTGAACTAGCCAGCCAGTGTTGTCATTGGAATCACTTTGGTCTTTCTTGCGTGTAATCTTTTATGTACCTCTCTTCTTACAGTGGATAGCTTTGAAATACCCCAACATTGCAATATATGTGGATACATGTCGAGAATGCTATGAAGCTTATGTCATCTATAACTTTATGGTTTTTCTTTCAAATTATCTAACCAACCGGTATCCAAACCTCGTATTAATAATAGAAGCAAAAGATCAGCAGAGACATCTGCCACCTCTATGTTGTTGTCCGTCGTGGGCTATGGGAGAGTGAGTATATGATGGCATCTTACAGTTTTAACCTGTGTAATCAGATACAAATGTTTTGTTTTCATATTTAGTAGTATAACTTTTGTTGCTTGGCAGAGTTTACCAACTATGATTGCCTACTGAAAGCAGCTGTAAACATGTTTCATTTAGCTGTAAACCACCCTATTAATTACACTTATTTCTAACATGCGTTAACTCAGGTGGTGCTGAAGGAAACTTCTAGTTTTTGAAAAGTATTGGAAAAAAGTCCCCTTGAATTTGCTTCCTTTGCCATCAGTATAATGTTTGCCAAAACCTTTATGTAGACCAGATAGCCTATTGCTCTTACTTCCACAGGTGAAGGACAGAAGGCCATATGCCCCTGAACTGTTTGTTTCTGCATGCTTAATCTGATAAGCATCTCTTAAGAGATTTTGATAAAGCTCTTTAAAATATTAAAGAAAGACCATGAAAGTAAATCATTCTTAAATGCCTTCAAGCACAGTGAAAATTGCGTTCTTTTTGTTTAGCCCAGAAAGAAGTTTTCCATGCTTAAAAGGTGAATCATTGAATATTTCCTGTTAGGTATCTATAAAAGTCTAGGTTTTTCTGTAATGTGCATATACACACTGTAACTGTAGTACCTGAAGTCCTGGAAGCAGAAGTTGAAAGTACCGTGAAATAAAAATTCAGTTTTAACTGCTGAGAGCAGGAAACTTCCATACATGAATTGTCTTTAAATTCTTGTACAATGAATTTTGTCTTTCTCTTGCAGAGTTTTATTATTTAGATGCAAACTGGGTGTTTTGCAGTACACTGTTGTCAGACCATTTACTACCATTATTGCTTTGTAAGTACACTCATAAATAATTAATATTGATCTTCAGGATACAATTTTGAGTTACGCTGGAAAGAATTTTCTTGCCCTTTTTATTGAACTGAGGCAGTTTGAAAGCAGACTTGTTGTGTTACATGCTTAATGCGTCCCAGCAATTTGAATCAATCTATGATTCCTTTATGACTTCCCTATAGCAAGTGATTTTGCAGAATTGAAATAAATACTTAATGCCTGCTGCTGATAGCAGTGGGAGAGAATGTTAAGTGCTGTTGATGTGGGAAAAACATTTTAATGATCTCTTAATTTTTGGAGTCTGTTTTACTTCTCCCTTTTCTCCCTGACTTCAACAGTTGGTATTTTTAAAGTCAGGTTCATGGAACTTTTTAAATTTTATGTGTGTGGCAAACCTGACTGTGCCATCATACATGTATAACCTGTTGTTATAAAGGAATAGCGGGCAACTAATGCATGTTGGTGCTGAAAGCTTAATTTCATGAACTCTGTATTGATGGTCAGTACTGTTAATTCTGTGGGACTGTGGAAGAAAATGCTACTTCCAAAGAATATCCATATAAATATTGACTGTAGGTGTTCTAACAGTTAAAAGCAAAAAAGTTAACCCTCCCCCCGATGTTTAATTATTGAATTGATTGAGCAATGGGATATGTTAACCTTGCACTGAAACACTATTTTGTCTATGGAAAATACAGTATGCATTTCCTATGCCATATGCTGTTGGAAAGTGATTTTTATACATATCCCCCAATGCCTATATTTGAGTTCCAAAAGAGATTTTGGATTGTAACATTTGATGGGTATAATGAAGATACAGCACTTAAAGAAACCGATCTTCTACTGTGTACTTTTTAACTCTAAAAATTCTTTCAGAATTTGTGAACTAGTGGGAGTTTACGATGAAGGAAATTTCAGCTTCAACAATGCCTGGACATACTTGGTTATACTTAACAACATGTCACAGCTAGTGAGTATCAAGAGTGCATCTTTCTGCTCTTTCAACCTACTGTGTTAGTATTATGTGAGTCTTCTATGTGAACTGTTGACAGGAATTTTGTTAATGTCTGGCAGTTCTTATGCGTAGACTATTTCTCACTGTAAATCAAAGTTAAATATTATATATGCAAAATATTAGGAAAACAGATAATCTAAATACTTTCTTATTTTTAACTATGAAGTTCTATAAAGCAATAGTGTCCCATCTCTCTGCTGTAAACTTTTTGATGAGTGTTGTGGCCTAGGTGTGTTAGAGCTGCAGACTTGTCTCTGCAGAACAGGTGACTTCACCCACTCATGTAGCTTCCTCCCAGCACACAGCACTGGCTACCTTAAAAATACTGTGTTAAAAGCTGGTAGGAATAATATTGACAGGGGAAAAAAAAGGAACTGTGCATTCAGTGTGGAGATTCTGGCCTGCCTGACACCTTGTGGTGTTGGTTCAGCTGCCAGATGATGTCAGAGTAAGAGTAAGATGTCAGCCCCTGGAATTGAAAATTTCATTTCTGGAGGTCAGGGATTGCATTTAGTGGTTTGCTGGGAATGCAGAGGAATAATTTTCTGCTTGACCTGGGGCACATTTTACATAAGCTATTGCAAGAAGAAAGAGCAGCAGCTCTGGCTCCTTGCTACTTAGCCTTCTAGCCTCTAATCTTCTTCCTTCTCTTGGCCACAGCAACAGGACTCAGAACAGCATAACATCCCATCTGGAAAGGGCATCCTTCTACTGCCACCCCTGTGTTTGGTGGGTGGCTGTCACAGAAGGTGTTCTAACTTCATTCTGCTGTGACAACAGTCCCAGCAGTAGCATGTACTTCTATATGTACTGGTTGACATGATTGCTTGAAGAAACCTTATAGTAAGAGGCTAGGAGAATATGTGTGAAAAGGGGAGATAGATTCCTTGGATTATTTGGCTGCACATCAGTTTGATTGCTTGCAGTTATCATTAATAGGAAACATTGGATTATTTGGCTGTACATCAGTTTGATTGCTTGCAGTTATCATTAATAGGAAACATATTCAGATTTGCAGTGAAGATTGCATTCATTGTCTCATCTCTCATAAAGAGGCAACATTTAGAGGTGTCCCTAACAGAAAGCTGAAAGAACATGTGCTTTTTGTTCCATTTTCCCTAGCTTGACATTGAAAAGATTTTATGGGACCTTCTTATGTTTTGCTTGAGTGTGTAGACAGATGACCTTTGTCTGCGAATACCATGAATTTCAGAAATACAATTCCAGGCAAAAAAAGAGGTCTGCTTTAAAACAGCAAGGCAAAGATGGCATAAATTCAGAGCCTCTTGTCTAAAATAGCTAGCTCTTTAAGTTTGTGTTGTGCTGTGATATATACTTTAACTGAAGAGATGCTTTAAAACAACTCCCTCACACAATAAACAAGGATTTTGAAAGCTTTTTTTTTTTCGTGTTAGTTTGCTATGTACTGTCTGGTGCTGTTTTATAAAGTACTACGTGATGAACTGAACCCTATCCAACCTGTTGGCAAGTTCCTCTGTGTGAAGATGGTAGTTTTTGTTTCTTTCTGGTAAGTGAAATATTTACTTATTAACTTCTTGCTCTCAGGGTATATCATAAAAGAGCTAAAAAAAAGCTGTATTGTCACTGAGTTTAGAGCCCTCAAAAACTCTACCTATAATATTAGTGAAGTGTGGTGAGGGGGAAAAGGGTGCTCATACATTGGACACAGCAGTCTTGTTCACTTGAGATTATTTTTCAGACTTGGTATTTTGTAAGGTGATGCTCAAGAGCATAGTTTATTTTAGAATCTTCACTTGAAGTTATTTCAGAAGAAAAAAGTATTTTTTTTATTTTTAAAGTAAAAATAAAAGCCAACTGGTTTTCAAAGTGACTATAAGTTAACCATGAATTACTATTTAAGCATAGCTCACAATTGGCTGCTAATGAATAAGTGCATTTGACTATCTGAACATTACACTGTGGGCTGCAGTTATACCCTGAAAGAGAAGCAACTTGTTCTAATAACTAACTGAAACAACAGACTCTTCTTTGGTTATGTTCTCAGGTGATCTTTAGGACCACAGATGAATGACATCTCCTTTAAGTCTATTTTCTTGCTCTTAAAATCTAAATACATAAACAGTGTGGGTTTTTTAAGGTTCTTCCTGTGTGTACATACAAACAGGCCTCATTTACCAGCTTTATGTGCAAGGGTTTTGGCACTACTGTTACAACAGCAACAATAATAATATATCAAAATAATCTTTCTAGGCAAGCTGTGCTTATTGCGTTGTTGGTGAAAGTTGGTGTTATTTCTGAGAAACACACCTGGGAATGGCAAAGTGTGGAAGCTGTAGCCACGGGCCTACAGGTAGGAGCAGACAATGACTTCTTATTAATGGCTGTATATTGGGTGACATAGCTGATCTCAAGCAAATATTGTCATGCTCACTTTAATTAACACAGGCTAGATTCGTACTGAATTTAGTATAACTTAGGCTGAGTTTCAGCCAGTCACCCCAAGTGAGTTTTACTCTCAACACTTTTTATTTCCATGTGTTGGGCTGAAGGAATGTACCCCAGTTAAATACTTCCTTGCATTTTTCTTCTTGCAAGAACTCATTGCAGAGCTGCTACTTGCTGAGTATTTGCTTCCAGCAAGTCAGTCCCTCAGGCAAGGACTGATTCCTGTTATGTATATAGTACATGTGGCTCTCCAAAGTCTGCCAAGAATATCCTGCCGCTGGTGGAAAAATAGCTGATGCCAGTATCCCAAGGCAATTGTAGTCTTTCAGTTACAGAAAAAACCCAGAACTATTTTTCTGCAGTTACGAATGATTAAATGAATCTCTCTCTCATTGCAGGATTTTATCATTTGTGTTGAGATGTTCCTGGCAGCTATTGCACATCACTACAGTTTTTCTTACAAACCTTACGTTCAAGAAGCAGAAGAAGGGTCATGCTTTGACTCTTTCCTTGCAATGTGGGATATTTCTGATATAAGGGCAGATATATCAGAACAGGTTCGAAATGTTGGTAAGTAACAGTCTGATCTGAATGATCTGTTAACAGCAGGTGTATTTTCAGCTTCCTTTCTTGGTTTGTTTTCTTATTGGAAAGACATCCTTTTATTTATTAAAGCTAACAATGCCCATATAAAACTCTTACAAGACAAAGCCTCATCTTCTAATTTAACATACCTGTTTTAGGGTTGATGTGTTCGAAGACCTTGGTATAGTGCTGGAAATATTAAAAAGTATTTTCATTTGGCATAATTCTAGGAAGAACAGTTTTGGGCCAGCCAAGGAAAATGTTTTTTGCTGAGGATCATGAACAAAATGAGCACACGAGTTTACTGTCTTCATCTACTCAAGACCCAATTTCAGATGCTTCTTCGATTCCATCTTCCCCCATGGGCCACTACCAGGGATTTGGACACACTGTGACACCTCTCACAACACCAACGACAGCCCCTGCAGTTGATGGCATTTATAACACTAATGCTGTTCAAGATGCTGAGGAGTCACCTGAACTAGAGCACAATTTATCAGAAAAAGCTTTGGATAGAAGTTAGACTCACCTTTTCTTTGAATGTGTGAAGGAGTCTGTTAGCTACATGCCACACATGCTCTGTTAACATGTACTCCTAGTGATGGAAGTTTGCAAAGCTTGGAAAAGCTGCTGTGCGGACAAGGAAGAGGATATGGCTGCAACTGACAGCTGAATTCAGAACCTATAGTGGATGTATCCATGAGTACCCCATGAACATAAACCACGCACACTGGAATGGTTTCTGCATACATTTAAGAATCAGCTCCTTAACTGCTAAACGCTTACACAACGTGTCAAAATTATGCTGATTTTTCTTAATAAGAGAGAAATATTTGAGAAAATACTTTGGTCTTCTAAAGATGAAGTGTAAGTGCTGCTAGTGATGGAAAAACTTAATTTCAAGAATGTAATTTAAGGAGGGCAGTAGCAAAAAGTGTTTGTATTAGCTTTGGTTGTCCTCTTAACAATGGTTATTTCCATGCTCCAACACTTGAGTGGAGTATGAGTGAAATGGAAACTTCTGTACAGATGCCATCACCTTCCCCTTCCCATAGCTAAATAAAACCCGTTCATGAAGATTAATTATTACAGAGCATCAGCGAAGCATCTGTACAAAGCAAGCATTCCCTTCAGGCCTCGCTATGAAATTCCATGCCCAGCACATCCGGTTGGCGCTATCTGTTGTCCTTGTAGCTCATAATTTGTCTTTTACATTCAGCAGAGGCAGCTGGGATGATGGGTTCTGGATTAATACCTTACACTTGACTTTTTTCCTATCCTTCTAAAACAAGAGTAATGGTTACTACCTTAAAATATGGGGGGAGGGAATAAAGGATGTCGAAAAGGAATTACAAGCCAAAACCGTTTTCTTAATATTGGGCTGCAGTAAATTATGTAACA